>JARQZK010000790.1:162500-225000 GCA_030704885.1 Cynegetis impunctata | reverse complement strand
TTGAAGAACCAGTGACTTTTATTCATTAAAATTTTTATTTGTGGTATTTGAACAACCCTTGAGATATATTTGTGCAAGCATAATTTTCCTTTATTCAATAGACCAATGAGTTTTTTAGTAATTAATCTCAATGAAATTCAACATTACTAAATTCTTTTTGAATCGAAGTAACCTTACCTTGATGGAAATTCATGTCAAGAAATAAGAGCACCTTTATTAAAACTAAAATCTGATGAAGACACTGTTGTCGAAACAATTGTCAATCAATCTTATTTATTACTAAATTCGCCTCAATATCACAATAATGAAGATTAATTTGATGTATAATCTGTAAGTTTTATCAAATGAAAATAGCAAGTAATTTATTAATTGAAAAATACAATGAATTCTGACAGCAATTTTTCAGCTAAATTTAACGCAAAATATTACAAACAAAATGATGTTTGTAATATTTTGCTTAAAATATAGCTGAATAATGCTGTCAGAATTTATTGTATTTTTCATTACCCTGTTAATTGTCTATGATCAACAATGACTACATTTCTTTCTAATAAAAGATTTTATTTTTCACTTCTATAGATATTATTTGTTGATTTTACCTTGGATACGGTTGCTATAAATACACTCATTATGGCCTAGGGCATAATGAGCAGGCATAATGGATCATAACGCCAGCTAATGGTACGAGGAGAAATGAAGCAACTTCCATTGATTAAATACTTCATAATCCTTGTCGTATACGACTCTGGATTTCTCCGGCAATGAATTATTCGCAGCTTTGGCTGCATTTTCTATGATATTCTTGGGTAAATTCATTTTCGTTTCCATTATTTCTATAAGTTTACGCCCATCGGGCAACATTCATCTCTCGGGCCAGAGGCCCTCGGGCCAAATGTTACCCTCCGGGCGTTAGGATCTATATAACGCTCTTGGTACATAAATAACTGTTGTGTACTCATCCAATGTATTTGTATATTAATAATTGTATATTCGATATTTCTGTCATTTGAATTGAAGATTATTATTGATTACTGATTGCTTCTGGCATTTCTTCACCATCTGGACAGAAGAAGTGATTGTTGCTGCTCTTCACTTATTCTAAATATCTGAAGGCATAGGATCAGATTAGCTGATTCTTCAGTGTAAACAAATTTTCGCTAATTGTGCAATTTGCTTGCTCAAATGTTTAATTTGAAAAGTTTTAATCATGACCAAATCCTTCTGCTTTAAATATCGAAATATTCAGAATATGTTCATGCTATGCAAACTGTTCTTCAGCTAATTATTGATAGGTGTATGCAAATTTTTTTATTATTCTCAATTTGTAGGCGTATAGATGTAAGTACCTATAGTGTAAAAACTTATGAACGAAATGAAAACAATTGTTTTTAGATTCATATTAAATTTTATTACATGTTGAAAAACGATTATCTTCTACCAGAATTGTTGCGGATTCCTACAGCTATTGACATTTCTTTAAAAAAAATTTTGTAATTACAGCACGGCATAGTTGAATTACTCTGTTGAGAAATTTCACTATCATTGTTTGAAGAAGTCCTAGCAGAGGCAAAACGTACTTCATAATGCAACGAAATTTAGTGTCAATTTCTAAGCTACTAGTACATTCAATTTGTTGTATTCTATAATTTGGTAGTTCCAAAAGTAGTTAATTTAAGTTTTTGAGGAAAAATTATACAAAGTTATACTCACTCCTCCTGACTTATGTTGCTATTCAGATTATTCCAATATGCTTCTGTGTAATTGAAGAATCTTTGCCGGGATTTAGTTTCCGGGCAAACTGTCACTGCTGGAAATGGTATGCTCCATACTGGCGTAGGACTACGTGCAAAACTGACTAACACAGGAGACAATTCCCATTTGAGCCATGTCTGGTAGATGAGGGATACGCAAAAGTAGAGTGATACGCCGAAAAGGGATACCCAATAAATTCTGAGACAAAAAGAAGCATCATGGCGAATTATTGAAGTTCTGTGGGGAGGGGCGGTCTTTAAAGATGTAATAGTGAGAGGAAAAATTAAAAAAAAAACTTCTGAAATAGATTTTGTAACTCTATCTGGTACTTAAAACTAATAACAGATAAGTGTTAAACTATCCTCTTTTTCCTAGTGTTATCTCCTATTTCTTACAAATTAGAATGAAATTGAATGTCAACTTACAGGGTGGGCAAATTTCTATGTTTTTATGAAATATCTCGGAATTTTAAAAATTACAAAAAAATGGTGGGCGAATTCTCGATCTCTTTTTTCGAGACATCCCACGCCCCCCTTTAATACGCCAATGTGAAGCATCATAGTGAACCAGGTTTTTGTGTCACAAAAAAGATTATTCGATGGGAAAATCAAAAGTCCTAGTGTAAGCAGTTATTCCTTAAATATAGAATAACCACAGTATATAGTCCATATGCGATGAGTGTTTTGGAGTATATATACAGAAACAAAGGGAAATTCGTTCGGAATGGATCATTCCATTCATATGACACGCCCTTCCAAAGATGTTGACTGCCCACCCCAGAAAGCCGAATGATGAGAGATTAAAATATTCGATTAAACCGATTATAAAATATCACATGGAAATCAGGTAAGAAAGGATACCAAATAATTTAAACAGTGCTCTTTTGAAAAAAAGTCAATATAATAAAGGTGTCCCAAAAGGGATGGGGGTATTTCTTTTTTTATAAAAGAGAAAAAACAAAGAAATTGCCGATAATTTTATTTTTAATTTGAAAATGACCGTTGGGGAATTCACGTGGCAAAAATCACATTGTCTAAATGTGCACCCTCACGCTGCTGGCACTCTTCAAACCGCGAACCTAAATTTTCGATCACGCTACGACACATCTCTCTTGAAAAAGCTGCAATTTCGACCCGGATATTGTGCTTCAATTGCTCCAAATTTTGCGGCCTGGGTTTATAGAATTTTTTTTTCAGATATTCCCATGAAAAATAATCGAGCGGGCTCAAATCCGGACTCCTGGGGGGCCATTCAATAGTCCCTCTGCGAGAAATGATTTTGTTGGGAAAAATTTCGTTCAAAACCTCGAGCGAATCGTGCGTTGTGTGGCAAGTGGCTCCATCTTGCTGAAACCATGTTCTCTGATTAAATCCCCCAAATTGTTGGAGTTGTGGTACTAGAAATTGCCTCAACATTGCACAGTAGCGCTCGGAGTTCATGGTGACCGCACGCCCTCGTCGATCTTCATGAAAGTAAGGACCAATGATGCCCTCAGCCGACATTGCAGCCCAAACAATCACTTTGGGGCTATGGAGTGGTCGCTCATGTTTTCTTTTTGGATTCACTTCGGCCCAGTAACGACAATTTTGTTTGTTCACGTGACCATTCAGGTGAAAATTAGCCTCGTCACTGAACAAAATGTTATTGAAATTTGGAAACCTCTCGAACATTGCAATCGCAAAATTCAATCGTTGAAAATGGACTGTTTGTTTTAATTCTTGCACAAGGTGAATTTTGTAGGGTTGGAGATGCAAATTCTTCATTAGAATTCTTTGTAAAGACGATTTTCGAACGTTTAATTCTTGACTGCGTTTGCGAATTGAAGTTGTAGGGTTTTCCCGAACTGAACCTCTCACGTGTTCAATTGTTTGTTCAGTCCTAGCTGATCGTGGCCGGCCCGTATGGTGGGTTATTACTGTGTTGCCGGTTTCCTCAAACGTCTGGATCCATCGTCGGATAGTGTCGTCTTTCGGTGCTCGCCGCACATTAAATTCAGAGCGGTGAAGCCGTTGAGCCAGGACGACTGAATCACCGTTCCGGTAATACGCACGTACACAAAAAACGCGATGTCTTCCTGGATATATTTCCATGGCTACTGAATCTCCAGACACTAGTCTACAATATTATATCCCTCGCCTTCTACTTACATCGGTTCGTCAACATCGCACATACAAATACCCCCCCCCCTTTTGGGACACCTTGAGCAGCTGTAATTCTTGCTTAAAGTTCGGCTGGCTGTGGAAGAAGTTTTTCCGCCTTGGGTTACAAGCGACGATATGCGATTTTCAAATCGGTCTGTTCTTACATTAAAATACGATATAATTAAAAACGAAACTACAGCGCGTGATATTTCAAATGTTTTTGAATAATTAAATGAAAATAGCTTTAATCATGCTATGTGGCTAATTTTACTGTTGTATAATAATAGTTATAGCAATAATAAGCTTTATTCCACATGATCAAATAACTAAGATCAGTACAAAAGGTTACATTCAGCCACCACTGCTATACCACTCTCACCTAAACTAAAACTACTTCACACAACTCATCTCATAATTCAGTAACTGCTCTTAATAACACCTCGTCACACAGAGTAATTATCACAACTTCAAAAAATATTCAGATTTTCATTATGAATCAGCACAGTCTTATAACCTTTTTCAAACGTAGTTGTCCTATGGTATGGTATATCTAATGTATTATTCTTATGCACATTCACCTGAGAACACTGATTTCTCTTAACCAGTTACCAGTTCTTTAAGAAACAAGGGACTTTTTGAACAAAACATTCTATAAATATCAACTGCATACTGACATAGAAATAATGATTAACGCTTTAGTAGGTCGGTGTCCAATGTTTCACATAATATGGTGTAAAATGCTCTTCCCGCTTAATGTTGATCGAATATTTAACACAAGAGTTTTGTATTTTTTAAAAAATTCTTAGCAGCTCATAGCAAATGCATATTAAACACAACCAAAGCTAGTATGTGATGAAAATATTGAGCTTGTAAACGATTTCATCTCAACTTTACTAGACAGATCCTCTCTAAAACTATAAAAAAGTTTAATATGCTAATTTGAGAAAATAACATAAATGGTCATCTATGCTATGATAACCAAGGCACTTAGTATATATAATATCTTCATATATTTCATGTTGAGCCCATTCTTAAGAGTATCACGATACTCGTGAACAAATATTGTAATAATTTTGAGAAGAGTCTGAAAACCTGGAACATATATGAAGAAATGTGTGTAACAGTCATATTTATGTTGATTATGCAACAGCGTTGAGTGTTGAGCGAATTATTATTGTCAATTATTATTTTTGATGTATTTTCGAATACTTACTTCTCTGAATAATGGCGACCCTGTTCTCCCATATATTTGAACCCATGGATTCCAGTGTTATTGGAGAATTCGCCAAAGTATTCAGCAACGTTTTTACGAAAACCAGGATATTTTCTTTTAGGTTTGAATATTTCTCCCACATTTTTCTCAATAGACATTTTCTATTTAAGATATAGATACCTACTGAACCTGAAACAAAGTTTGTAAATGGATTTTGAAAGAATCGTAGGTAGTTATTTTTTACAAGTCACAAGTCACTTGCTACCAAAATTAGCTTCATTACGAGACATTATCTTATATCTAGATAAGTGGTTTTTAACCTTTTCATAATGAGGGGCCATTTAACAAAATTTCTGTGTTGTCAGGGACCACCAACTTTTTGTAAGTAATATTACCTTCAAAAAGTCGATGAAAATAAACGGTTTTTTGTGTGCATAATCTTAACTAGCTTTTGAATCCTTGGTTCAATGCTACTGAAAGTCAAAGACATGCCGGCAAGATTTCGGTGTTTTTCATTATCAAAAGCGTCGAGATCCCCTGATCACATAAATATGTCGATGAAAACAAAGTCTGATGAGGTAAATCTTGAACCATTGGGAAAGAAATTATGTATACAAAAATCTTCAAGATTTTCCTGCCCCGAATATATATTTAAATTTGTTTGTCGGGTTGCATTTCGATCAATTTTTCTTCAATTTCATTAAGAACTCAAACACAACAATGGATGGATTGCGAACCAGTTTCAGAATACTTTTTGTCTTCGCAGTTTGGAAAATAACGACTAAATTCACTTTTCAAATTTGCTAAATGGAGTATCATGTTTGTTTTTTATTTCTTCTTTTCCCTTGGCATTGTGTTCCCCAATTATTTTATACAAATTATCGAACGCAGAAATATTGTCAAGTTTGATCTTGTTAATCCATAACTCGCTGTTTGCGATAAACGCATTGATTTTACCTTCATATACAAATATATTGTCAATGCCGTGAAACTTTAACTCTTGGAGTTGAAGGAAATCAACTAAATAATACTGGTCATAAACGCATCACGCACGAGACTACCTAATGGAAAAAAAAGAACCACCAACTTGCGAAGAGATCAACTACTCGACAGGAAACTCTGAAAATTGACGATAACATGGCAGACATATTGAATAGAAATTATGAAAATACGTTATTACGTACTCGAATTTTTGAAAAATATACAAAAGTACTTGTAAGTGTAAGATACCTATAGTCCGACTGTTTGAGAAATTTTTTGTTCTCCGTAAGTTACAAATATTTTCACTTCTTCCCTTAGTTCATACAACCTTGAAAGAATATTTCTTGGAAAAGCCAATGCATATCGGTGTGAAAAAGAAGACTTTAGTGTTTAGAGTTCATATCAAAGCATAATGCTTTCAAAAGACGAGTATTCAGTGCACTGCTTTTGATGAAGTTAACAACTTTTATAACTATTTTCAACGCAATAGCCAAGCATTCTGGGAGGGTTTTTTGGCAGCCAATGCTTGGCGACGACTAAAGCATTATGTTGATCTTGCAGATGGATTTTTCGTTATATCAATGCAGCAAAACCAGAGATGGAATCAAGCATTTGCCACTGAAGACAATTTTCCTCAAAATATAGACTTATTTCATCAACACCTTGCCTCGTTTCCAGTCATTTGGAAAACAGTTACTCTTCTTTCAATGCTTTATTGTCATGCAGAAATCGAGCAAATACAAGTAATTGACAGCATTGTCAAACGTCGTCAGATTCATCACATTGCATTGCATAGAGTGAAGGGGGCTTAAATGACCGAACGCGACTTCAATTATATGACTTATTCGATATTTTTAGGATGGCTTCGCGGACCACCTCGAGTGCTTCCAGGGACCACCAGTGGTCCGCGGACCACCGGTTAAGAACCACTGATCTAGATGATCAAAAAGTTTAGTGAATAGATGCACAAAGCAGACGCTGATGCAAGGACTTTCAGCTGTGAGTTTAGGTCATTTAGAATATTTCATTATAAGAATATACTAAGTACAACAGTCCGGATCGCATCCGGAAGTTTGTCGGTAATTGCAAAATATATCCTTATGTGTAAAGATTGTATGCATTAAGCTTTGAGTTAAAACACCCTGACGTAGTTGATCACCCCTTGATGTAGTTGCATGCATATTGATATTCCTAATTAAGGGACTCAGCCCTCGTATCATTTCTCCAACCAAAATCTCTCCTAAAATCTCAAAAGGTTTTTATATAGGAAAAATTCGACCAACACGACACATTTTCAACGGTATTTTTCACCAAGGAGTCGTCTAGGTAGGTGGACATAACACAAAGTCATTGTAGGGCAACATAATATGAGGAACTTATGTGACCAAGTTGCAAGTATCTGGGTTGTGCGATGATAAAGTGCATAGCACTCTTCTGAAAAGTTCAAATAAATGTAGGGTTCCAGACCCTAAGGTCGACAAGTGACCTGCCTGCCAGGCGCACTAATGTCTGTCTAGAGGCCACGCCAGATTTAACGGTAGGTATCAAAAACTCCATGATAAAGCGACAATATCGTGGTCTTTTTCCTCCAAGATATAAAAAAAAAATCGTGCGACCCGGACAGATGGATTCTTGGAAGGATCTTCTGTCCCAGGGAAAAATCGGACCTTCAACTATGGTACATTATTAGAAAGGTATTGCCAAGACGCATATAACGGTGTGTAAATGACTAGGATTGATTCAATGGGCAGATTTTTGTGATTTTTCCAAAAATAGAGAACATCTCGCTAAAGCTGGATGAAATAAAAGGCACCATAGTGGTGATTAACGTAGCACATATACACTTAAAATGTTATGTAGGTATTCATTTGTGGTGGTCTAAGTCAATGTTAGCTTTCTTTCTTTCCATTGAATTGTCTTTAAATTTCCAACCCTTACGTGGATACATATCTGAAAGTATATCTTATTATATTTGAAATATAACATTCAACAAAAAGTTCGATGACCTCATTATCAAGTTGAACTATAATATATATATATATATATATATATATATATATATATATATATATATATATATATATATATATATATATATATATATATATATATATATATAATATATTTATATTCAATACTTGACGCTAATACAAGTGAAAAGTCTAAAAGCACATACCAAAGATATTTATTTGAACGAGATTAACACTAGTTCATTTTCAAATGAAAATTTCTATTTTCTTATAACTGTTTTAATTTACATGTAGGTACGACAAAAATACCTGCGATTATTATAAATTAGAAACAGTTTGGATAATGTTTATTTATTTATTGCGAACATTGGAGATACAGACAGGTACAAAGATACCCACTAGAGTATCCATAAATTACAAAGCTTATTACTCTAATAATTAAGAAATAACAAATAAACACACAAAAAAAAGAGCAGTAAGTATTACTAAAAGTAACGTGAATTAGATATTAAACATCAGAATTCAGAAGTCACCCCTGTGCCTCTTCAATGCACTTTTTATCCCAGAAAGGGACATTGAAAAGAAATCAACATTATTCTGTATTTTATTACTAAAGCGATTTATACGGCCAAGGGGCGAATTCTGTGCCGAATAAGTATTTCTCAGCGGTAGGTGAAATAACTCACCAGCCCTTAGAGACCTCTGCGGAACATTTATATAGATATGCGCGAGAACAGCGGGGTTGCTTATTAAATTGTTGACGATTTTGTACAGGAAAAGTATATCGGAAATAATTCTACGATCAAACAAAGAAATAATGCCAAAGTGATCCCGCGCCAGGGAGTAATCACCATTGGGGATTAAATAATTGGCTTTATGAGAAATAAATTTTAAAAATTTATTCTGTATCCTTTCCAGGCGGTCTATGTATACCATCTGTCGTGGGCTCCAGATAATGCTGGCAAAAATTAATTTACTGAGGACAAAAGAGTTGAATAAACAGAAAAGCGATCTAACATTTCTGAATGACTCACACTTCCTACGGATGTAACCCAACATCCTAGAAGACGAGTTAACAACGGAATCGATGTGTAGATCAAAAATGAGTTTAGGATCGAACATCACCCCAAGATCTTTTGCAGAGGCAACTTTCTGAAGAGATACATCCCTTATGCAATAAATGTGGTTTACCTGCTTCAAGTTTCGCGTGAAGGTCATAGAAATACACTTGTCCAAATTAAGAAATAAACAGTTTTCATCGCAGAAACCGGCAAGGTCATCCTGCAGCTTGTCACAATCTTCAGGGTTAGTTATAGAAGTGTAAACCTTTAAGTCATCCGCGTAAAGCAGGAAATCACAATGACGGAAGCAATGCCTGATTTCATTAATATAAATAATGAAAAATAAAGGTCCCGGATGTGACCCCTGGGGTACACCCGACGAGGTAACAAATGATTTTGAGCGAAATCTCTGGATTGAGACGAATTGTGAGCGATTTTTGATGTATGATTCAACCCATCTAAGAAGACATCCACCTACACCGACTCCAGCCAGACGGCTCAGCAAGATGTTATGACTGATTTTATCGAAAGCGTTGCTGAAGTCGGTGTAGATAGTATCGACTTGGACTCGTCTGTCCATGTTGCTGTGCACGAATTCGGTAAAAATAAATAAATTTGTTTCTAAGGATCGGCCTGGGAAAAACCCGTGTTGCTCCGAAATTATTATGTTTTCCACTAATGCAAAAATATATTCGTATACTAGTTTTTCCAGTTGTTTAGGCATGATCGAAATTTTACTTATAGGACGATAATTCTTAACATCATTTTTTTGGCCACTTTTGAAAATCGGGACGGCCATGGCAGCCTTCCACCTTACCGGAAATTCGCCCAAACTCAAAGACATATTGTAAATAAGTGTTAATGGGACGCACAAAGATGAGGCACACTTCTTTATGAAGACAGAGGGTAAACCATCAGGGCCAGCACCCTTTTTAGAATCTACGCTCCCTAGAATTCTCAGTATGTCATTCTCGTTAAAAACAATGCTCCGCAAACCAACACCATTCGTGTATAGAGAGGAGGCGCCGGGATCGAACCGGAAGACTTCCGGAACGTAAACGCTTTCGAAATATTCCGCAAACAAATCGCTCATTTCGGGTCCACCGCTTGCACATCTGTCACCCCAATGAATCTCGCTGGGCAACTTACTAACCTGCTGTTTTTTAACAGAGACATAATTCCAAAATCTTTTAGGATTATTTATCAAGTCATCCTCCACTTAGTGACTATATCTCAGAAAGTCGTTCCTAATTAAAATTTTGCTTCGCATTCTTAAAGTTTTAAACAAATAATAATTGTTAGCGTTTTTATATTTCTTTCATTTTTTATGTATTTTATTTTTTTGTTTGATAGTTCTTACGGTTTCCTGAGAATAGAATGTAGGAAAATACTTATTTTTGGTGTAGGACGGTACATGTTTTTGCTTAATGCTATCTATTTTATCATAAAAAATATCTAAGCAAGTATTTAGTGACACATCATGAAACAGCAAAGCCCAATCGGTGTCAGAAATTTCCCGATTCAAATTAACATAATTTGCTTTGTTAAATTTATAATAGGTGTTACAATTGAATTTTAAGGGTTTACTTATGCTAAGATCCAACAGGAATTCGATGCATGGATGGTGCCTATCTTCCGGCACAAGAGGGCTCGGACAATGACCGATCTCGCTAACTGTAAATTTATTACATAGTATTAAATCAAGTATTTTGTTATTTGTATTTAGGACATAATTAAACTGCAACATATTTTGAAAACAAAAAGTGTCTAATAATAATGCGTACTTAGCCTCGACATTCAAGGGTTCCAAATAACTGTTATTATCAAGTAGTACCCACTGCGTGGATGATAAATTGAAGTCTCCACAAATTAAAATGTTATGGTTTTCCCTTATATGCAAAGTACTTAATTTAGTAGAGAAACTTACGTAGGCACCGATGTCATTAGGAGGCAGGTAAACACAACAAATAAACAATATTCTACCTTCATTTAGTTTTACACTTATCCATATATCTTCCGCATTACTGTGATATTCAGGCACTAAAACTGCATTATATTTATTTTTCACTGCAATGAATACACCACCCCCATCAGATTTTTAGTTATCGATGGTTTCGCGATCTCTACGAAAAATGTCATAGATATTCGGATCCACCAACTCATGGTCGAAAACAGAACTCCTTAACCAAGATTCGGTGACACATAGTATGTCAGGGCAACATACGTAAAGATTCAGCTTGAAGTCAGCTTACTTCGTTCTTAAGCCCCGAGTATTTTGATATATGATGTTAAAAGCCATAGGGCTCCGATACAAACAACAAGAAAGACAAAAGTAATTATTTAATGGGGGACCCTTATTGAATTGGTTTTCTTTGCACATAGTTATGATTTGATTACTGAAATATTTAGTTATTCATATAGCATAGGTACCCACAATTAAATTTTGAAGCTCTGTACATTATACATTTTCTGCATTTAGGGACAGTGTATTCAATATAAGTTGGTACTTCATGCAGATGCAGTAGATTTTTATGATGAGAAATATAAATATATATATATATATATATATATATATATATATATATATATAATATATATATATATATATTATATATATATATATATATATATTATATATATATATATATATATATATATATATATATATATTATATATATATCACAAAATAATATTTTTTGGGTAGAACATAAAAGTGAAATTTATGCATTAATTTCAAATAGGACACCCTATATTTTATAGCAGCATTCGAAAGAAGAACAAATTCCTCAACTGAAAGTATGAATAACATTCTACCCAAAGAATATTATTTTGTGAACACCCTGTATGAGATACCTTGATCTCATAATTTATTATGTTAACCTAACCTCATATGATTTTCTACCAAAAATTTCAGGGCTCTAGCTGTGCTAGTTGAGAAGAAATAAATTTTTAATACGGAGATGTTTGTTCTCAAATTTTTCAAAAAATAATTTTTATTTTGGAAATGGCTCAAGATAGGTATGTTATATGGTTTATAAAAAAGTTTCAAAATATTCCACAAAACACAAAAATATTAAAATATACATGGGGTGCCATTTGAAAAAACAAAGTGAGCATTAGTTACTTGTAGATCTGGCAACGCTGCAATGATGATAATATTTTCGAAGTGTAGATCATAACCTCTCATACTTGTAGCTCGAATTTAAAGTCGCTAACTCCTTTCGTTCTCTAGATACTTCTAATAGGCCATCGAATTTGGGGAACCCTGTATGTATATATATATATATATATATATATATATGTGTATATATATATATATTATATATATATATATTTACATATATATATAATATATATATATATATATATATATATATATATATATATATATATATATTATATAGAACGGTAGTTTGGACTGACTAGTTGAGGAAAAATATATATGTAAACTTTATGACTGCAACCTCAGATGTCATATATTTTATATATATTGTATATATATATATTATTTATATATATATATATATATATATATATATATATATATATATATATATATATTATATATATAATATATATATAAATATATAATATATATATATAAATATATAAATATATATATATATATATATATATATATATATATATATATATATATATATATATATATATATATATATATATATATATACCTAATTAAAATTCATCAAAATTTTAAGAAGAGGAGAATTTGGTATAAATATTAGATGTGCTATTATGTATACTAAGATGCATTGAATAGTTTCAATTAAACTACACTAAAAGATTACTGAAATTCAACTGGACAAAATTAAGCATTGAGCTTACCCAAATATTCCAAACACCTTCCGTTATCTTCCACAACTGATAGAACAAAACGAAGAGAAGAACTACCTAAGTGGTAATTATTTTATATCAATTTATATTATCATACGCATGAACAGAAGTAATTAATTAATTTCTATTTATTATTCTCGAAACATGTAATCTATACTTGATATTAAGTTATATTATTCACCACGCCTTGTCCCTTGTGATATTAAATTATTATCATATTGTCTATCGGAGACTATCCCTTTCCAAGAACGAACGATATTTTACACCTACCTAAATTTTTATTGCTCTTTGCGGAGCAACCATTGAAAGAATTCTAAAGTGGTTTGGTTTTATGTTTGAAGATGTAAAAACAACAAAGAGCCCTCATACTTTTCTGTTACCAGTGTCACTAATCTATTGTGAAATTTTCAAATTAATTCGTAATATCTAAGATATTTTCTATAACTCAATATACTAAATATTAAAAATATCCGGTTTTAAATAAAATGTGACATTGTAACACATTATATTTTATCAATTAATTGAATTAACTCCTAAATTTTCTATGAAGAATTTGGCATCATATTGATTTGACATAAGTATAATAGGAGTAATATTAAGATAATACCGTTAATTAAGATAATAACGTTTTATATTGTACTGTACTAGCAGTGCCGGTTTTAACACTACCAGCGCCCTGGGTAAGATTTCTACGTCGCCCCCCAACTGCAATTCATATCCATACCAAAAAATGGAAAGGACATAATGAATTAACCATTTATTGAAGAAAATAATTATTTGTTATAAAAAATAACCGTTGATTAGACAAAAATTAATAAAATTTTACTTTTCTGGCCATTCTATCAGCGAACTCTTTTAAAAGGTTATCAAAGACAATGTTTTCAGCAATTTCGTTTTCAATTGACAAAGTTGCTAAGTTTGTCAATCAAGATTGAAATATTGTTGATCGAAAATATGTTTTTATCACCTTCAGCTTTGAGAAACTCCTCTCCCCACTAGCAAATATTACAAATATAGCCAATAATATTCGCAATGCTATCCATACATTTGGATACAGTTCTTTGTAATTTGCGATCTTTGATACACAACATACAATAGTGCAAGATCCGTTATTAGAAATATATACCCTCATCTGTTATTTGATGCTAATAAGGAAAATATGCTAGATAATGTATGAATTGATACAAATAGGTTGCCTAGCTAAATCACGCGCCGATGATGTTAAACAATAAAATGTTTAATCAAATTTTTTTGATCAACTTCCCCCATTTGTTATTTATGAAAGTTGGACATCAGCTGAAAGAATATTCCTACCCTAAGAATTTCAAAAAATGCAGGTTGCCTACATTCCACTCTGCGCAACTATAGGGTTGCCGCTTTTAAACAGGTAAGTAAGCGTAAATAATATACCCTCATTTGTTATTTAATCGAATTATATATCAAATGAAAGCTTATTTTATTCCCAAAGCATCCGTGTTAGATTGCCTCATCAAAAAGCGTGTTGAATCCATGGTTGCCTAGATTGAAGATATTAAATTTTCTGTGCGAGCGTTGAAAGTGAGCGAGTTCGTTTTGTAGATTAGTTAGTGTAGGGAATACGTTGTCTAATTTTTTTCAATCACACATTAATTCATTAGCGACAAACACATAGTTATGAAATGATTAGTTTTTCCGTTCAAAATGTACGTATTTCAAAAGGGATTTTTTCGATATTGTAAGCGCGGATTAAATATTGGTGAAAGACAAATAAAACATTATTATTAATGCATAAATTCATCAACAGAACTGGCTCGCGGCTCCGGTTCAAGTGCGTGAACCGTGATCTGATCTGCAGCTCATACTAATTTGTTAGAGTTACACAGCGGCTTTTTATAACAAAGGAAAAGTCAAACCTTTCAAAATATTTTTTTAAACGAATGGATTTGCAGGAAGTATTCGAATCATTGACAGAACTAATAAATGTACTACTCGAAGAAAAAATTCAACTTGTTCAGTAGTTTACTACCCTTCTTTATGGGATCAAGAAATATTTTAATATTAATTACTTTTAAATTGCTGTTGCTGTAATGCCATACGATAAATAAATAAATAAATTAATTACGCTAGATATCAGCTGTTTCAAAACACATATTCAGCGAACAGAGACAAAGAGCATTTCATGAAGAAGATTAAAGGCATCGACTACAATCTGCTTTCACCGTGCTGGATCTCACTTAAACAAAAAATTTTGCGGGCAATATATGTCAATTCGATGTGGCTTCCTGCAACCGATGCATGCTGCGTTAAATTCAATGCAGAAGATTGTGGTTGGTTTTTGGATGGCTACCTGAAACCTACGTGGTTTGATGGCCACCCAACTCCCTTGCAAGTTTACGATATACTAAGAGAATCAAGAAAAAAAAGAAAACGATCAAGAATTCACTTCTGACTAGTCAGAATCTGAATAAGTTATCTAAATTTAAATTTTATTATTTTCTATTGATAAATTTATGTATTAATAATAATGTTTTATTTGTCTTTCACCAATATTCAATCCGCGCTTACACGATTTGAAAAATTTCCTTTTGAAATACGTACATTTTGAACGGAAAAACTCATCATTTCATAACTATGTATTGTCTCTGATGAATTAATGTGTGATTGGAAAAAATTAGATAACGCATTCAATATTTACACTAACTATCACTCTCAACGCTCGCACAGAAAATTTAATATCTTCAATCTAGGCAACCATGGATTCAACACGCTTTTTGATGAGGCAACCTAATACGGTTGCATTGGGAATAAAATAATTTTTCAGTTGATATGTAATTCGATTAAATAACAAATGAGGGTATATTATCTATGCTTACTCACCTGTTTAAAAGCGGCAACCCTATAGTTGCCCAAAGTGGAATTTGGGCAACATGCATTTTTTGAAATCCTTAGGGTATATTCTTTCAGCTGATGCCCAACTTTCATAAATAACTAATCGGGGAAGTTGATCAAAAAAGTTTGATTAAACATTTTATTGTTTAACATCATCGGCGCGTGATTTAGCTAGGCAACTTATTTGCGATGTATCAATCAATACATTATCTATCGTATTTTCCTTATTAGCATCAAATAACAGATGAGGGTATATATTTCTGATAACGGATCTAAGACTACAACCATATATGTCTTATTTAGAGTACAGTAAATTTTGATTGTGGATCACTGAAGAGTTTGACAAGGTCGGGTTTTTCTAGAATCTTTTTAATATTGTATAAAAAAGACCAAGATTCCGAGTACTTATTTAACCGTTCTAACATTTCATTGACAGAAATTGACGTAGTGTTCAAAAGACGGTTCAATCTCAATTTTTTTTTTCTGGAGAAGTTAGGGTCATCGCGTGCAATTTCACAAGCTTGACGCTTAATACATCGAATTGTTGTTGTAGCTCTAACCACAGGGGCAGTTTCTAGTTCTTCGGTCAATTCCTTCACAGTTAAAATAGCGCTGTTAAAGCCTGTATTTCTACAGTCTTCCAAGAAATTGCATTGCAGAAGTTTTTGAACATTTCCCTACATTTACTGGGATCCATGTCTGTTGATTGTAGAGATTCACTCTAGATATTCGTTTGAAAAAGTATGTCATACTAAACAACCAATGAAACTATGAAGCTGAAATCTTTTATCTGTTCGGCTAGAGCTGTAGCCTCATGAGACACTTGAACCTCAGTTCTCTGAGTTTCAATAGCCAAAGTAATTAAAGCATCATGAATGGCACTAATTTGAAAACGGACTGCTTTAAAACTGCTTATTCTTACGTCCCAACGTGTGTCACTGAGCTTTTTTATAGCACCTATATAGTCCCAAATGAATGGTTAGAATTTTCCATCGATGAACAGAAGCTGAAAATAATGTGAACATCCTCTGAAATACCCCAAAGAAAGTGATTGAATTTATGGATGACTTAAAGGCACCGCATAGTAGTAGATTGTAGCTATGACAGCCACACGGTACCTAAACAGCTAAGGGATTTATGTCGAGAATTCTCCTTCGAACCCCAATATTTTTTCCTTTCATATTCGCCCCGTTGCTATAACCCTGACCCCTAAAATCGGTCAATTCCAGTCAGTCTTTCACTAGTTGACTCTTCGACTGGTATAAATTCCAAGAAATGCTCTTTCACTGATATTTTGTCATTATCTGATGAATCAACAAATCGTAATGTCAGCTAAAGTTATGCTAGATGGCTAATGTATGGAATGTAAGGAATTTAGGAGTAAGTAGTCCTCGAACTAAGAGCGATGGGTCACAAAGAGGCGCCTACGGCACCCCTTTTATCCGGCGCCCTGGGCGAACGCCCAATCGCGCCTTACCCTAACGCCGCTACTGAAACTAGCATATATTATTTAAATTGCATGAGCAGAAGAGCTCCATCACTATGATTACATTTTTTCCTTATTTTCATTCATTATTATACAGAAATTCTTAACTCTCAGTCAATTTGGAGGGGATGTGGCGGTGAACAACATCTTACAACATGAAATCCTTAGACCAAAGTGAAGAGCACTCACCCAACGTCAACTTAATCTGCATACGAAATTTCAATCCTCTAATACAACCTGAAGGTGCTGTGGAAGTGAACAAAACCCCAATAACCGCGAAAATTTTTTACCACCAAAACGCACTTCCCCAATAGTCATTCAATCCACGTACAAATTTTCTACCCTCTAACTCAATGTAGATGAGATTTGCGGATGCAAGACCCCTCAAAAATTCAGGATAGTCATAATTTATTTCCGCTCATGCACCTCCACGCCAGTACCATCGCCAATGTTAGGTAATAAAATTTTGATAGTTTTGTTCCGACTTTCGAAACACCCCAATAATCTATTATTTTCGAAGAAAATACAACTTAGAAAGCGTGTACATTACTGAGCTCCGTCACTAAGCTCATACTTATTCTTAGGAGATTTTAATAAAACAAGCGTAGTTGTAAAAAGAACCTTTATTTTACAACAAGAAATAGTTTCGTTGTACAATTTACATACAAGGAAAAATGAATATGTTATTGCGCAAAAACTCCTGAGATCAAAGTATATTAATGTATGTATACATTACACTTGTCTGCTTATGTATTGACTGTTGTAAAATATTATATTTTTAATCTCGTACAATTTTCTTCCAAGAATGAATACGTAACCAGGCATTACCGATAATTAAGATACCTGAAATAACTTGAAAAATCAAGTGACCAACAGGATATAACATATATATATATATATATACATATATATATATATATATATATATATATATATATAATTATAGATATTATAAATATATATAAATAAAAATATATAAATATATATATATATATATATATATATATATATATAAATATATATACATACAGGGCTATTCAAATTCCAGTCTATGCAGAGGGATTTCAATAACAGTAAGATATAGAGGATTTGTTAAATGGGGGCAAAGTAGCGTATTTCAGAGGTTAATTATTTTATTAATTCTTTTAGTTCTGGAGTTATACAGAAAAAATCGAAAAAATCGAAATTTTTTTTTTGCCTATATCTTTTTATTTTACGAAGATTAAAAAAAAATTTTTGTCACTTTTCCATGACAACTTTTTGTAGCCTTTCCAAATATCCGAATAAAATGTATGTACAGGTTATCGTACACATTGGGCGACCCTCCACTTTTCATTTTCAAATACGATCCTGTATTTTTTTATTGCATTTTTTCACATGCCAAGAGTCATGTTTCATATTGGCCATCCATTTCACATCAACCATCCCTCTTTCTCTTGCTGTTATCGAAATCCCCATGCATAGACTCGAATTTGAATAGCCCTATATATATATATATATATATATATATATATATATATATTATATATATATATATATATATATATATATATATATATATCGATATATATATATTTCGAATATATATATATATATATATATATATATATATATTATATATATATATATATATATATTTATATATATTCGAAATACATAGTTAGAATCTGTTTAGGCCATCTTTACTTAAAGTCTATCTAACTCCCACAACTTAGCTGCTCATTAAAAATAATTCTGTGAGTGATCTAATATCATCATATCTAATCTTTTTAGTGTTATGTTAATGTTTTCTGATATCTATGATTGTGACTTGATTGCACATACATATTTACCCTGAATAGCCAGAAACGTTGTCCATATATATCATGGAGGCGAAGAATTAGTTTAATTCTTCAAACGGAAAATTGATAAGGTGCTTCTGATATCCCGACGATATGTCTTCTACTCTCTACCTGTTACTACTACTCTTGATCTATAAATTACTTCACTCTCCTATTTAGTCTCCAGTTCTCAATTGCTCTTATTGTAATGTAGTAAATGATTTCACTGAGTGATATGAGAGAGCTGCCTAGAAATAATCCCGTTAACGAGGCTGTTTGTGAGAAGAACTTTATGGGACCATGTATAAGATGTCTGTACGTGGGTAGAATATAAGGTGTCTTGAAATAGATTTTAAGAGCATGAGCACGATACCTGAAAAAAGTTTTTGAATCTTACATCTAAATTAATAATTTCTACAGGCTTGTTTGATTGAATATGACGATTTTTCGTGATGCTACCTTTGTAATTTTTTCTGTCTATAACTTTATTTTTAAAATTTAATAACAAAGTATTCGATAAACAAATTTGAAAGTTCGATTGTTGCTAATTTGTAGTAGCAGTTTGCAGTTGAGAAATTTCCTCATGAGAAACTGTTACTTGGAAATTAAAATTTTTGAATTTGTAATACTAATAAAAACTTGATCATAAAAATAGTTCATTTTGTTTTATTGTATTGAATATACCTAATTAACGTTTAAACCGCAGAGTATCAAATTTCAAAGTTTGCTCATATCGCAATAAGAAATGGTATATATATATATATATATATATATATATATATATATATATATATATATATATATATATATATATCCAATTGACTAATGGTCATCAAGCATATTATATTTGAATTGATTGTTAATTATTGCGAATATCGCGATAAGTATTTACTGAGCTCGCTCTTGTGAGTATGTCTAGAGACAAATCATGAAAAATGTACAAGTTGACCATACATAAAGTGAACAAGGAAAGTTCTTCAATTATTCAAAAATTATCAAACAACTTTCTAATATCCTTGGTGGGAGGGCGCTCTGGGTTGTTATCCAGATAGTGTTTCCGACCACGATTTATATTAGGGAACAATTTGAAATTTGCTAATTAACTCCGAGTCAAATGAGTTGCACTGATGAGATCTAATAAGATCGAAACAACTGTATGTAGATTTTGAGTCGGGGTGACTTAACGATTTCTATAATTCCCTGTTGGAGGTATACATACAACCAGCTCCCTTGGAAAATGTTTGATAATTTTTTAAATTATTGAAGAATTTTCCTTTTTCACTTTATGGAGTTTGTGCAGAGTTTTTAAATCACTAATTTAATGTACTTTGTAATCCCAGACGCCACTGTCGTACAGTAGACATCTTCATGTCAGTAAGTATTTGTTCTCGAAACGAAATTCTGCAATTTCTATCTAAAAAGTTAATATTTAGTTCCCAATATCTTTGGCGGAGGGCGCTATGGGTGTTTATCCATATAGCAAATCTACTATTAGTATTGTGAAACAATGAGAAATGTATCAATTCACCCAGAGTCAAGTTAGCTGCACTGAAGAGATCCAAACAGATCGAAACAGTTGTATGCAGATATTGAGTCGGGGTGACCTAACGATTTCTATAATTCACTGTTGCATTGTGAATACAGATTTCGCGTCGCGGAATACACATAACCAGCTCTCTTGGAAGATTCTTTGATAATTTTCAATTAATGAAAAATTTTCCTTGTTCACTTTATGTGAAATATGAAATGGACTATGGTCATCAAGTATATTATAAATGAATTGATTGGTGAGAAGAACTAACTTGCTATTAAGTTATGTTAGTTATCACTATAATCATCAATTATTTTTTGAGATGTAAGCAATATATTTCATGCTTGAAAATTTACATCTTATATAAGAAGAAATACCTACTATTGTTAAGCTAAGTTCTAGGTAGGTAATACTCATACATTACCTGTACAACTTCACTAGAAAACTTAGAGCTTGTAGTTGATATTAACATACAATCAGGTATCAAGATCAACTTTTGCTATTGAAATTCATGCTTATATATTAGTATTTAGTGACTATAAACACGCAATTGTGTAAGAACAAACCCTTCAAGTAGATACGTGTTACACAATGCTCAAAATGGTCAGAGGATAACATAAATTTACACAATATATTATGATTTATATTGATCTGTGTGTAACAAAATTCTAAATGGATATTAATTGCATATTCTAATTAAGCAATTCACAGCAATGATATATTATTGTATTTCAAATATCAAACTAAAACTTCAGCAGTTCATGCATGAGGGAAAATGCAATCTTTTGCTAGCATTGTTCAAGACTTATGTTGGGTTATTCAGATTGCACAGGAATACAAAAAGTAGTTAAGTACCTACTTAACAAACCAGAGAACCATTTAGAATCCAACTTGCAAACAAATAGATAATCTGGTATTGTTATTATATTACATTACGTAATAAATCAGTTTGATCAAAATACAGTAAAGAGGACCCTAAGCAATTTTGGAGATTTCATTAACATTAGAATATTTGTTGAATACAAATGGATAATAAAAGAGTTTTCCATATGGTGCAAAATTTTATTTTTGAAAACTCATTATATATAAAATCTCGTGTATCACGGTCCAGGAGGTCTGAAATAGATACAAAAATCACTCGCATACTTCTCTGTTGCAATACATTGCAATAGTCTATTGTCTTCAGAGAAAAAACAACTAAAAATATCATTGGCCAATATAATAAACATGAGTTACTTTTTCTGATTATTTAAACATAAACTCTAGAATTTGATCGGAATTTTTCTCTGTATGTATTCATAATAATATGAATATTAAGGGATATTAGAATCCGCAAGGATGCATGGCATTACATCCTATGCAATAGACTCACAAAGGGTTAATTTGAAATGAAAAAGAGCTATGCGCATAGTATTCAAATTTGAAGCTTACCTACTGAGAAAAATTAGAAGAAATTTCTGAATTTGAATTTAAAGGAGCCTTAGGGTCATTATAATTCACTTTGAACATATCCAACAACTTTTTACATAAAGAGAACAAGAAAAATTCTTTAATAATTTGTAAAATTATCAAACAATTTTCCAAGGGAGCTGGTTATACGTATTCCGCAACGCAAAACTTTTTCCCGTTGCACATTGGAGTTTCCAGCCCATTATATAGACCAAATGAGCTGAAATTTGGGTAAATTCAGTTGAAATTTGGGTATTTTTAATTTATGCACGAAAGAGTGGAGGAGAGATGGTGGGAAAAGATGTGAACATTAATTATCTACATTATGTCCCCCAAGGGCTTTTTGGAGAGTGCATGGTCATGAAAAAACTGCCTACAAACAGAGTTATAGACTTGAAAGACTACGTGGGTTAAGTTGATATTAAGTAAGTGCTTTTTATCGGTATAAACAATTATCCTAACCGCCGCCATTCTTATGTAGAGATATTATGTTTTTTTTGAAGTTTTGTCCACTTCCACAAATCCTGAAATTAAGAATTTTTATATAAAAAAGAACAAAAATGAGAGGAAAATACGATATTAGTGACGGGGTTCTGTTGACGCGTTTTTTGTCAACATTATCAAGATATTAGAGTAGGGATTTGCTCAATAAAATGCAATTACTATTTCTACATGTCATCCCAAGCTGCGTCTTATATAATTGAATCGTGCTATGAATTTGAGTTGAATAAAACATCAATTTGGGTGAAATCAGGCAATATATTCCGAAGTTCATTGTATGGTCATCCATTAGTTTTAATGAGTAGAATTTTTCACTACCTACTAGTTGAGTTTTTCACTACAAGTTGATTAGTAGTAACTCATGTCTCCAACATAATTCTAACCATAATGCCAAACACCTTGCCATACTAAACTTTAACGCTACAAAGGTGAAAAAAACTCTAATATCAGATGTTTTCATGAACTCTAATATTTTTAACGTAAGTAGGTACCGCAAATACCTATACATTATACAAAATTTGAAAATGCATTATACTGGCTTCGATTACCACTGAATGAAATTTTTAATTAGTCCTTTTTGTGGCCACTCCAATGGCCATGTTTTCTCTTATTTTCTATCAGTCTGACAGACGCAAAGTAAAGCATCTCAGCAATCGAGAAGAGTGAAAAACCGGTGAACAGTCCCAGTATACCACCGAAATTAGAAATAAAATCGGTAGGACCATAGAGTTCGTTTCTCTGATTTGGCAGGAAGAAGGGATTTTTGAAGTAAATTTGTACTGCTGACGCTTGGTATCTGAAAAATTAGAGAAATATTCAGTTGCCTCTCTAGTTTTGGTTCGAAAAAATATTGTGTTGTGTATTCAGATTGATTTTGGATGAAATTATTGAATTTTATGTAAAATGTGTTACGTGGTATTCATCAACACTATTTATAAGATCAGGAACGACTTCTTTAATTGTATAGAATCAGAGGTACAATCGTTTTGACGAAGTTTTTTTTTTGAAATTTAATCTTGATTTTTTCATTTAACTATCTGCTTTCTGTATTTGACTTTGGCTGCGTTATAATATTATTTAGTTCAAATTATATTACCTCAGTATAGTTAGCGTATTTCAGATATAAACACCTTAATTTTGAGAGTAAATATATATTGATGAAATATGTAGAAAAGCTATATTAAAATTTTCAATAGTTCACATCGTTTAAGGCAATTACCAAATAGTCATTCTAGACGCATAGAACGAGGGCAACCTCTGAATATGTTCGCATAGAACTTTTGACCAACCGGTACAATTGAATTGCTAAATATCTGATATATTTTTTTGTGCCTCACGGTGCACCAGCATTCATACACCACAACCTATTTCACTCTACTTGAATTTTTTACACATTAATTACAATTTATTACACTTATTCCCGAATTTATTACAGTTGCGGAACTGAAGTTATGATATTGTGGTGTAGAATTAGTCCAAAGTGTACCACACTTATACCATATAAATTATTTTTGATTCAGAATTTTGATGTGATTAATTATAGTTAACTACAACCATTCCCGACCTCATTAAAAAGCCACAATTCCAACAGATAGGTAGCACATAGAAAAAATATGACAATGACACATGAATGTGAGGACATTGATTTATTACAAAATACCAATATACTTTCTTGTAACGATAAAATCAAGTGGGCTAATGTAATAAATTGAAAACCTTGTATTTCTATCATATTTTTGAAAGTTCTATGATTTTTGTCTAGTGGGAATTCGTATTATTTATTAATTACATTACCCCACTCACCTGTATCAGTCATTACTTTTTTAACCCTGCTTAACATTTCTATTATCGATAAGACGAAGTGGGCTAATGGAACATATAAATATCCTCACATTGATGAGTTATTGTCATATTTTTTCGATGCGCTACCTATTTTTTGGAATTATGGCATTGTAATGATGCTCCTTCTACTCCAAACGAACCACTGTAAGTTGAACGTAATTCAAATATACGCCCCCACAGTAGATAAATCCGATGAATAGATTGAGGAATTCTACAACGAATTGAATAATATCATACAATCCTTAAAATCACGAGATATAACGATGGTATTAGGTGACTTATGATTGGCAAGGGTAAACTTGATGAATATATAGGCGAATATGGTCTTGGTGAAAGAAATGACAGAGGCGATCGATTACTGCAATTCTGTCAAGAGAACGACTTTATTATATCGAACACCTTCTTCCAGCTACCAAACCGTCGACTATATACGTGGAAATCCTCACAGGATAAACCACAGAACAGGGTAAGAAATCTAATCGATTACATCTTGATAAACAGATATAAAAATACAATTAAATCAGTGAAAACCTATCCAGGAGCTGATGTCTCGTCAGATCACAACCCTTTAATAGCTAGCTTTCTGATAAAACTGAAAAAACAAAGAATCACGAAAATAAAAAACTATATAGAGGTCTCTGGTCGAAAGAACTAAGAAAAAAGACAAGGATTAAAGAATAAGATCAATGACAACCTAAAAATTCTCAAAAATGACCAAGAAAAAATGCCATAAGACACAGACAAAAAATGGGAACAAGTTAAAAATGCATTAATTGAACCTTGCAGGAAAATTCTAACAAAAGATTTAAAAGAGAAAAAAACAAGGGTGGATGATCACAGTTATTTTAAATCTTATCGAAGAACGCCGAAGGGTAAAGGACAATTGCGATACATACAAAAGAGTTCAGAAGGACAAGCAAAAGAAGAATTCTACCGTAACAAATGCGAAGAAATGGAGACCTTGCAAGCAAAGCAGGAAATCTTTAATATACACAAAAAAGTAAAAAAATCAGCAGGATTGCAGAAAAATAGACTACAATACTAACCGACCAAAATTGCGAAATTATCACAGACATTGAAAAAAAATTAATAACTTGGAAGAATTACATAAAGAAACTATTCGAGGACGATAGAGATATAAACATAATAGAAATAGACCCAGAAGATAGTGGACCGGAAATCACTGAATAAGAGGTAATCCATGCTATAAGGTCAATAAAAGATGGAAAGGCTGCAGGTCCAGACGAGTTGCCCTCTTAAATTCTAAAATTGGTGGAAGAAGAGAACATTCACCATTTTACAAATCTGTTTAAAACTATATACAGAACAGGTATCATACCCAAAGAATGGTTGTAATCAACGTTTGTCATCATCCCAAAAAAGCATAATGAAAAACAATGCACAGACTACCGAACTATTAGTCTCATGAATCACACACTAACTGATCAACTGTTACATAATAAAATACACAAAATCTTAGAACAAGTTATCGGTTTGATTTTCGAGATGGATTGGGCATAAAAGAAGCACTCTTTGCATTGAACTTTCATGTGCTTCGGTGTATGGACATGAACCAAGACCTTTATATATGCTTTATTGATTACAATAAAGCTTTCGATGAAGTACGCCACGAACTTCTTCTGGAGCTTCTTAAAAGAAAAAATCTAGACACTAGAGACATTAAAATCATCAAGAACCTTTACTTCAATCAAATAGCAGTTGTGAAGATAGAAGGGAAAAACACAGATGGAATAAATATACGTAGAGGTGTCAGGCAAGGATGCGTGTTGCTGCCGATATTGTTTAATCTATACTCAGAAGAATGAAACGAGCACTGGAAGACGAATCGAAGGGTGTCATAGTAAATGGACTGTATATTAACAATATAAGGTATACGGCTGTTACTATTCTGTTAGCTACTAGGCTGGAGGATTTGCAGATACTACTAGACGAAGTAAATAACGCGAGCGAGGGATTTGGACTGTTGCTAAATGTAAAGAAGACTAGGTTTATGATATTTTCCAAAACAACACAAAACAACGCCCAAATCATAGTAAATAACCAGGCTATAGAAAAAGTTGAGAGGTATAAATATCTAGAAGAACAACAAGTGCACTGAAGAAATAATAACTAAAATAGAATAGGTGAGAGCAACATTTATGAAAATGAAAAGGGTGTTTTGTAGCAGCGATCTCAGCCTAGATCTAAAGATCAGGTTGGTAAGATGTTATTTTTTATCGGTACTGTTCTATGGAGGGCAGGCATAAACCCTTAAGAGGTTGGAAATGAAGAGGCTGGAGACATTCGAGCTAAGGATATATCGCAGAATACTGAAGATAAAATGGACCGATAGAGTAACAAACGTGGAATTTATGAGAAGAATATGACATGATATGGAGATTATTATAACAGAAAGAAACGGAAGCTGTAATACTTGGGGCATGTAATGAGGGGAGAAAAATACCACTTACTGCAACTCATAATACAAGGAAAAATACAGAGACGGAGAAGTGTGGGGAGAAGTCGCCATTCTTGGTTGCGAAATTTGCGAGACTGGTTCAACTGCACCACAAATCAGCTATTCCGATCAGCTGTATCACGAATACGTATAGCCTTGATGATTGCCAACCTTCGCAATGCAGACGGCACTTAAAGAGGAAGTTGTATGAGTCCAGAAATGGTTGTAATTAATTGTACCTAATTGTAAATGAATTACATTAGATTAATATGGCATTTTTAGACTAA
The DNA here is from genome assembly GCA_030704885.1 of Cynegetis impunctata. NCBI lineage: Eukaryota > Metazoa > Arthropoda > Insecta > Coleoptera > Coccinellidae > Cynegetis > Cynegetis impunctata. Next base: position 197,784 of record JARQZK010000790.1, on the reverse strand, counting down.
TTCTACACCCAACATTATAACTTGAGTTCTGCAAATGTGATAAGTTGTAATTATTGTGTAGAAAATTCACGTAGAGTGAAATAGGTTGTTGGGCTGGTGCACCGCGAGGGACATGTTTTTTTTATACTTCTAAATAACCAAGTGTATACTGCATACTCCAAATTACTGTAGGAGGTAATAATCACCTAATATTCTGGATCCTTAAACAGGTTTTTATTACTTATCACAGCATTCTTTAAGAAATCTACGATGAACTTAACTTATTTTTACGAAATCAATTTTAGACCAGCGTAGAAGCCTTTAAAAATGATAAAAAGTGAAAAAAAATAATAGTAAGACGAAACTCATTGGAAAAGGAGGAGAATATAATAAAAATGACAGAAAAAATAAATTACGGGCGATCTGTGGTCAGGAAGGGGAAGGGGGTGAGTTTTTAAGGGTAAAAACGATTTATCTCGATTTTCGGCAAAACTACAAGTCCTATGGAAAAAAGTCAAATAGCAAAGTTGTAGGTAATAAAAATATCTACATATTTTGTATTCACACTTTTTTCACATAACCTCAAAATTTATGTTTAAAATTCAATAAACCAGGTTTTTGATTTTTTATTTTTATCTTTTACAGAAAAAAATTTTTTTTAACGAAATTTGGTGAAAACTCACTTTTTCATGTCTTAAATAATTTATTTGATTTTAAATATTAGTTTTTTTCCCTTATTTTGACTCGACATCGAAAAAGCACCTTAATTTTCAATCGAAAATTTTCCTGTCAAAATATCAGCTTTTTTCAAAAAGTTGGTATTCTTTATGTTCGCTTAAATCTCTACATTTCGATGGTGTATACATTACTATAGTAAATGTTCTCAGAAAATGCAAAAAATCGAAAAAAATTCGAAGTCGAAATTTTAATTTGGCAGAAAAATGAAACGGTGGAAGAGATCATGAATAAATATTTGCGCTATGTAGGAAAACATTACGCAGCAAGCAGCTATATTATTTGTGATGGGTACCTCGAAATTAAAAAATCAATTACTGTCACAACAGTACCAGCAGTTAAGTCATCTAAAAGAGGAGAAAGTAGTCGTAGAAAAACCTCAGACAATATTCCAGAGTTCGATTATCAAAACCATACAAAAATTTCATTTTTGCAAGAAAAATTTTTATCTAACGAGAAAAACAGAGACAAAATAACAAAAACGTCAATGGAAAGAATATATGTAGTAACAAGGATTTTCCTGTAAACAAGTAGAAGAAGATGCTGATGCTTGCATAATTTTGATAATCAAGCTCTGGAATATGATCTGAGGTTTTTCTACGACTACGTTTTCTTCTTTTAGTTGAATTAACTGCTGTGACAGTAAATGATTTTTTACTTTCGTGGTACTCATCAAAAACAATATAGCTGCTTGCTGCGTAATGATTTCCTACATAGAGCAAATATTTATTCATGATCTCTTCCACTTTTTAATTTTTCTGCCAAATTAAAATTTCGAATTCGAGTTTTTTCGATTTTTTGCATTTTCTGAGAATATTTACTATAGTACCTAATGTATACACCATCGGAAATTGGAGATTTCAAAGAGCATAAAACACACCAACTTTTTGAACAAAGCTGATATTTTGACAGGAGAATTTTCGATTGAAAATTAGGGTGCTTTTTCGATTTTGAGTCAAAATAAGGTGAAAAAATTAATATTTCAAATCAAATGAATTTCAGTGTATTTGAGGCATAAAAAGGTAAGTTTTCACCAAATTTCGTTGAAAAAAATTTTTTTCTGTAGAAGATGAAAATAACAAATCAAAAACTTGGTTTTTTGAATTTTTCACATAGATAGTGAGGTTATGTGAAAAAAGTGTGAATACAGAAGTTGTAGATCTTTTCATTACCTACAACTTTGCCATTTGACTTTTTTCCAGGAATTATAGTTTTGTCGGAAATCAAGATAAACCGTTTTTCACCCTTGAAAACTAACCCCATCCCTTTCCCGAACTCAGATCGCCCGTAAATTATTTGTTCTTTTATTCTTATTATATTCTCCTCCTATTCTAATGGGTTTCAACTTACTATTATTTTTTTTGGTTTCAAAAATTATCGACCCTGGTCAGAATCATAGATATTAAGAACTTGACATATCCCAAAAACTACGTCATCTACATGAAATTGAAAGAAAAGAAATTTTTACATTATATGTTCATGTCGTGCTTGAAAATTCTATTTACTCACTATCTTCCTTCTCTTGTGAGATATCGAGCATATTGTGTTATTCATTACTATTTTTGACACTCTGCATTCCCTAAATGGTGCGAACCATTGTAAAAGTTCACATAGCTTTTCTTTATATTTCATAAATTTCTTTTAGCTCTCCAATTCAAATCACTTATATCAGAAAGAGCATAATTATATACTTCATTTTGAAAATTTCTGCCGCTTTGGAAAAATCTTCGATTAATCTGTGATACTAAGAATACTATTCAAGTTTCATGAGGAATCGTACCTATATAAGTTTAAAATTATTGAAGTCTCAAGATAATGAAATTTTGTTCATGGGACAGGATTTGTTTATGTATTTTCATAATTTTAGGCAATGATATGTAAAAAACCTATTTTATACGAACGACAAGAGAGGTGATCCTCTAATGAGAACGATGAAGAGGAAAAGTAAGAAAATTTTTCTATTTTTACCTGCTTTTGTGATTACTGCAAAGTAGAATTACTTATGTTTCGTGAAATAAGAATACTCTGTGATGTCAGTTTGAACCATTTCAATATTTTATTGGGAAAGACCGATTAAGAACTTTTAAAAAATTATTGGAATGCTCATTTCGAAATGAAAGTTCTACTTGCCAATTTTATGCTTCTATCTAGTGATCATTAATATAATATAAATAATTTAGAAATAGAAATGCAATCTATGTCTTGGATTAAAGCAGATTATATTTTTTAACTGCACTATTCAACGAAAACCATGCAGATGAAATCAATGCAACTAAACCATGTATTTAGTTTCAGGTAAAAAGTAACTTACCCTTCTAATTCAGCTAATGTTTTTCCAGTATTGAGTTGATCTGGTTTTTCAAATGGCCCGCTAGATATCTCCACATTGTAACTCAAATCAACGCAAATAGGAACACAGAAACATTTACTCTTCACTTCGGCAGCTTTTATTTCTGTTTCAGTTTCAGGAACAGTTAACGCAGCTACAAATTTTGTTATTTCATGTTAAGGATATACTTCCTAATTTACAGAATAACTTACATAAGGCTCTTTCTAGGCATGCCATTTTCTTTGGACCGCATATTGGTGTACTAGCATCTCCTGAAAAGTGAATTGTAAAATTAGATTTGAGCAATCAGAATATGCTTCTTTTCACAGTTTTTTTGAGACAATATTCTCTAAAATTTCAAATTTATATGCTTTGAAATATTTAGTAGGTACTTTGAAAACAAAAGCATAACTGAAATTGGTCTATAACTTTTTTGTTGGAGTAAAACACTCCACGAAATTATTCAAATTATATCTCTGATACAGCTGGTTATATAAATGCAACATGTTGTCTTCATTCATCCTTAATGTGGTGAATGCTAAAACTCCAAGATAATCATCACAAACAATTGAAACAACATAGGTATGTTTTATTCTTTTTTTGGTCTTAGTGGGGTATGGTAACTTTGCAGAATGTTCTATAAGCGCCTATAGTGGCGAATATATGATATTTTCTATAGAACTGGCAGATTATACCATTATTATGTTTATCTACTAAAATGTTCATTTTGTGGATTCAAGTGAATTGAAGCATTCTTCATGGTTTTTACACGGCTCTGATGATGTAACAGTGATCATCTTGATGTTTCGGAAATAACAGAGTAGCAACCGCCAGGAGGATGTTTTCATTAATTTCGAGTTTTGGAATAATTTGGCACAAAAAAGTCATGAATTGAAGTATTCTTCATGGTTTGTACATAGCTATGATGATGTTAGATTGATCATCTTGATGTTTCTGAACAGAGTTGCATCCGTAGGATATTTTCATTAAATTCGAGTTTTTGAATAATTTGGCACAAAACAGTCATGAATTCGTCAATACGTTGAGTTTTCAATTGTGTGCAAGTAATTTAGCAATTTTTGAATATTAAAATTTGTTTCACTTAAATGATTATCGCTTCTCGATTACACAAACAAATAAAAAATATAAATTATCATGAAACCAAATAATTTTTTTCTGTAATCTGACAATGAATTTAGCTGTTCGCGGTTGATTTTGTAACTTTTTCATTTAGCAACACATCTGTGCTAAATATTACCGAAAGTTTGAATAATTATTTCAGCAAGATAAAGCAATCGAATACTTTTTCTATTTTAAAAATTAATCTATGTAAAATCAACAGCACTTTCAGAAGAAACTAATCGATTTCAGATATCACTGATTTAATGTGGCTAAGGGTACTAACATAACAAGTAAGTCGCGGTGGAGGTGAAGGACGCGGTAGAGGTCGATGCCCACATCTATTTATTATTTATTTATTGTACAAAGGAATACAAACAGAAAACACCCAGAAACAGTTCTATGTAAAGCAAACACATTGAATTGAATGGAAGAGAACATAGCAGGTAAGTCGCGGTGGAGGTTAAGTGCGATGCTATCGAGGAGGTTTACATCGATGCTTTTGAAAATCAAATCAGTTTACATGGATGCTTACTGCGCGGTCTACAAGGATGCTCCGCTGTGATTGGTGCGTTCAAGACAGTGTTGGTTCTTCTTAAAGAGTATTTAATCATTAAAATAGAGTTTAGTGGCTTCAGACCCAATCGATTTCGAAGCTTCGATTTTGTTATGTTCATGGCACTGAATATCCTTTCAATTTCAGCATTCTATTTCACTCAGAGGCTACAAGTGGGAAAAAGTCAGACTCGTCAGATTGATATTAGATTTCGGAACGCAGTTCTGAATATAGAGAAGATAGATTTCTGGGCTCAGATCTTGCCATATTTTATGAAGATAGTTGAAATACTCATTAATTTTGTTATTCAAACTCTAGAAGTCATTAGAATAGTCGCTAGATTTTTTTGGTCGCTAGACACATAATTCAAGAATGTAGAAAACGAAATGTCACTAGATCTAGCGACAAAGTCGCTAAATTGGCAACACTGGCTCGACTGAGCATCGCTGGTAACCTACTTGCTATGTGCGGTCGACATCGACCGCGACTTAACTTGTAGTATCCACCGTGATCTCCACTGCTACCGCGATTTACTTGTTCTGTTCGTACCCTAAGACTGAACATGAAAATAACGTTATTGATGTTGACCATTTATGCTTAATATTCTTACTTGGCATATAATAAGCAACACATCCACAAACGGTTTTCGTATAATTAGTATTGCATTCCATGTTACAGTTGTTTTGTGAATAGTATTTGAAGTACGCTAGTTTTCTTTCTTTTGAAAAAAAGCAGTTCCTCACTTCAGGGGCAGTATTTTCTACAGATTTCGAAGTAGACATCAATGTTGGTAATATTACTCCAGAGGTAATTTTATCTAATCCGACATTGAAGTAAACTTGACTTGGTCTGGGAATTCTGGAAGCCATGTGGAGTGACACCTGTAAAAATTTGCTCATCAAGAGGCAATTGAAATAGCACACAATTGAAAATCATCTAAATAAAACATATCATTCTTCAAAATGCTATGAAAAGTGCCATGTTAAGAAAAATTACATAAATACTGTAGAAAGTTTCTCCAATATTGGAATCTAAATTTCAGAGCGTTCAGAAGTAGGTACTGCTTGTTATTGATTTTCTAGTAGTATATTTGAAACAAATTATGGAAAATACATAAAAAATATGGATTGTTACTATTCTCTCGTTGTATATTAGGAAGACAATTGTGTATATAATGTAATCACTAACACCAAAAAATTTTACTGTAAATTTCTTCAAAACAATATATGCAAAAGTTTTTTTTAACCTTCTTCTTCTTATGACGCCGTCTCCCTACGAAGGTTGGCGATCCAAATGGCTATTGTCGTACGAGAAACCGCAGCTCTGAAAATTTCTATAGACGTCTGTCCGAGCCATCTGCGCAAGTCTTTCAGCCATGAATTCCGTCTACGGCCGACCGACCGTTTTCCTTCAATCTTCCCTTCTATTATCAGGCGGAGAATCTCATATCGTTCGCCCCTCATGATATGTCCCAGGTACTGCAGCTTTCTCTCCTTGATTGTTGTGAGGAGTCCTTTATGTTTAACCATTTGCTGCAGGACCTCTATGTTTGTCTTATGTTCCATCCAAGATATTCGCAGCATTCGCCTGTAGGCGTACATTTCGAACGCGTCGATTCTCTTTTCTGTGGCCGCATCCATGGTCCAACTCTCGCATCCGTACAAAAGAACAGGAAAGATGTAACAGCGAAGTATTCTGGTCCGGAGTTCTAGGTTGAGGTTTCGGTTTGCCAGAAGTGTCCTCATGTTGTTCAGAGTTTTCCGCGCTTGCTCAATTTTTGATCTGATTTCTAGTTTTGGGTTGCATTGCTGGTTGACGAGCGTGCCCAGGTATCTTAGAGATGGAACTTGTTCAATAATCTCCCCATGGAGCCTTAGGGTGGCGTTTCTTTGTGATTTTGAGAATACCAATAGTTTGGTTTTGGACGTATTCATATAAAGGCCGAATTGCTCGCTGTATTCCATAATAAGGTCCATAAGAGACTGAAGTTCTGGTAGGCTACTGGCTATTGCCACGGTATCATCCGCGCAACGAAGATTATTTATAATGCTTCCGTTGATTTTCATGCCTGCAGTTGTATTCTCGAGAGCTTCGTTGAACACAGCCTCAGAGTAGAGGTTAAATAGCAGGGGAGACAATACACATCCTTGTCGCACGCCTCTTCTTATTGCTATCTCTTCTGATGTGGACCCTTTGATTTTGACTGTTGCTGTTTGGTGCCAATAAAGTCCAGTTATGACCTTTAGATCTTGGGCGTCTATCCCGGTAGATTTTAGGATGTTGATCATTTTTTGATGTGACACACAGTCAAAAGCTTTTTTATAGTCAATAAAGCATGTGAATATATCGGCATTCATGTCTCTACATCTCTGAGTCAGTACGTTCAAAGAGAAAAGAGCTTCTCGGGTTCCCATTCCGTTTCTAAACCCAAATTGCGAACGATCAACCAGGCTCTCACACTTTTTGTATATACGTGTATGAATGATCCGCAAGAATATCTTCAAGGCGTGGGACATCAAACTAATCATGCGGTATTCGTCACATTGTGATGCATTTTTCTTCTTTGGCAGAGTGACAAAAGTGGATCTCAGCCAGTCCGAGGATATTTTTCCGACTCTGTACATCCGGTTGAATATTGTGGTAATGAGATTTAGACCAACCCCGTCCTCGGCAGCTGCGAGTTTAGAGGTTTCCGCGTGCACATTGTCAGGACCAACAGCTGTTCCGTTCTTTTGAAGTTTAATTGCGTGTTTAACTTCTTCCTTGGTAATTTCGGGACCCATTTCATTGGTTTCGTCTGGATCTGGGGATAAGTCTGGTCATGTCAAATTTTCGGTGTATTCTTTCCAGCGCTTCAGTTTCTCATCCATTCCTATAAGTATTTCGTTGTTGGAACCTCTTAATATTCCGCTGTGACTCCCCTGCTGCCTACCTGTAAGCTCCTTGATATTTTTGTGTAAGTTAAAGAGGTCGTGTTTCTTCTGAAGGGTTTCTATTTTCGTACATTTGTCCGCCAGCCATGATTCTTTGGCTTCCCTGCATTTCGCACGAATAAGCTTATTAATTTCGGCATACTTAACTGTATTTTTGTGTTTCTGGTCTCTTCGTTCGTTCATTAGTGTTATGATTTCATCAGTCATCCACTCCTGCTTTTTGAAGTTATTTGCAAATCCAATGTCGGTCTCTTGGGTCATAATTAACGTATCCTTCAGATCTTCCCATGAAGACTCAATGTCATCGTCTGGCTGAGTGTTCTTAGAGCTCTCTAATTCTTTCAGCCTGTTCTCAAGTTTTTGGCTGATTTGTGTTCTTTCTAGAGGACTCTGGAGTTTCCTTATGTCAATGCGTTTTTGTGGTGGGACCGGTTTGTATTTGACAAAGCGGCGTATTTTGATGTCCATCACAACTGGGTTGTGGTCGCTGTTGATGTCTGCTCCAGGATAGGTTTTGACTAATTTAATAACTTTTTATATTCGTGTCTAATGAGAATGAAATCTACTTGATTTCTTACAATATGTCCGTCGCGATCAGCAGGTGAACGCCAAGTATATAAACGTCGCATGTGGAGCTTGAAAAAAGTGTTGGCAATACTTAGTCGTTGTTCGGAGCAAAACTGTGCCAGTCGATCGCCTCTTGTATTTCGTTCTCCCAGACCATATTTTCCGACAGAGTCTCCGTCAGCGGTTCCCGAACCAATCTTTGCATTAAAATCTCCAAGAATCACTGTAATTTCACCATTTTTTGTCAATTTCATGGCTTCATGCAGATTGGCATAGAAGTCTTCAGCCATATCATCTGTTTTATCGTTTGTTGGTGCATACGCCTGTATAATGTTCATGACGCGATGAGAGGTGTTCAGCTTCAGTAGCATGACTCGGTCTCTCAGCGGGATGAAGTCTACAACAGATTTTTCTAAGATTTTTTAACCTACGGAACATTAAAAATAGTGAATTGACTTAGGGATGAAAACAAAAAAAAACATTATAAAAAAATTTGAAAATTTACCCCTGTAGAAGTAGTAGCAACCCTTTAACTTTTTTTGAAATGTATTTTTATTGTCTTCATGATTTTGCTCAAAATTTTTGTTTCATTTTTTTGAGTTTTTGCGCACTACTACAGCTGTTCCAGATTGAATTGGAGGTTTGAAATCTTATACTTGGATCAAATTGATGCTAGGGAAATGGGTGGTTTCAACTATTTTCCTGAACCGCCGCTATTTTGATGTAGGGATATCTCGTGGTTTTTGAGATTTTGCTCACCTCCATAGCTCATACTGATTGAGTAAGAGGGTTGAAATTTGATACGTAAATTGAGATGGTGGCAAGAAAGTATTCGTTGGAGGTTTGTATTAATTTATTTCTCTACCTCACTTTTTAAGTTCAAGTTTTAATAAGTTTTCAATATTTTAGACCATTGCGCATCTCTACATCCATCGTTATTTTACCTGTGACGTATATTTTTTATATTAATATATTATGATTGTACGCAATGAAAGCAGTAGCCTTGATTTTTGAACACAGATTTCTATTTCTAACAGTCAGTTGCTTGTTAATAAACGAAATTCAAAATAGAATCGTATGAGAAATGAGGGGTTAGTTAAACTTGCCGCTAAATCAAATTTACCTTCAAACCCTGATAAACAAAGTCTCTACAGTTATATACAATATCGTCTTTCTTTGTAAAAAATACGGCCGTTAATGAATTTAACGCTCCAGCCAATTTAGCCCTTCTAGGATACTCCGGAATTGAATAATTCACAACTTTTGGATATCCATCGTCTACATCCCATGTATTAATTTTATCATCATCATCAAACGGATTCTTAGGTCTGCAATTAATTTAGTGATCTAAATCAATAATGTAACTTCTGGGTATATGTATATAATGAATTTGGTAAGCAAAGGAAACGTTTTCTATACGTTACAAAACTTATTCCGAAACCACCTCAGATGTTATTTATATATATATATATATATATATATATATATATATATATATATATATATAAAGCTAAGAAAAAACTCGTTGGGTACGCAGCATGCAGGAAGTATACTCTTATAACACTTTTTCCAATATTTCGACAATGTTTATTGTCATCATCAGGGAATGCTACAAAATTATTACAAAGTGAAACCAGGACAATTTGTGGACAAAAGAACAAATAACTTACAGTGTCCATGAGATTGTATGCATAGATCTTAAATTAAAATTAATCTTGACCATCGCCAGCATGTGGCGTCTTTTCTGTGCTCTGTTGCTCTAAGAGTAAGAGTTCTCGGTCCTTGGCGTGTTTTTCACCTATTCTATGTTCTCGCTTTAGCCTCACTTTTTGGTTATATATTTTTTTAATTTCATTTCACTTCCCATGCCGACGATGTGATTACCGGTATGATGGAGTGGTTAATAATAATTTTACAATATTTTGAATTTTAATTTGTGACTGTTTTGTTTCTGCCTTTGATGGTTCTAATTTGGTGACAATGGCAATTTTAATTTTACTCTCACTGACTTTGTTCTGAATGTGTGCACTTTTTTATGAACGTCAAGATTAATTTTAATTTAAGATCTATGCATACAATCTCATGGACACTGTAAGTTATTTGTTCTTTTGTCCACAAATTGTCCTGGTTTCACTTTGTAATAATTTTGTAGCATTCCCTGATGATGACAATAAACATTGTCGAAATATTGGAAAAAGTGTTATAAGAGTATACTTCCTGCATGCTGCGTACCCAACGAGTTTTTTCTTAGCTTTATCCTAACTGGTCAGCAAAGACTTCCCCTCTCTTAAATATATATATATATATATATATATATATATATATATATATATATATATATATATATATATATATATATATATATATATATATATATGAATATATATATCATTAGTTAACATATTATTAAAAAACATTATGCATACACTATTTCTGTGTAAATATCCTTCATGTCAAAACTATTGAAGCTGTAGCATATTCCTTCATCTGTCATTATAGGTTTGAATAATTCCCTACAGTCCATGGGTTTGTTCATCCATTTACAATAGCTCATACTCAGATTCATCGATTGACACTGCAAAAATGAATGTACATTTTCTTTCGACGATTTACAAAACGTTTTTTAGTTGTATTTATACGATGATATAGTGTGTCAGAGTTCAACACTGTGTGAAAATATATACTCACCTCATATAAAAATTGGAAAAATTCACTACTGAACGTTTCTGGTTTATCTGGTGTGATCTTGTGATTATCAGGTTTACACAGAAGGGACATGTAATCAAATCCTTTTTGCCTGAAAAAAGCTCACTGTATTGTAGTATAAGTGTATATATATATACCTATATATATATATATATATATATATAAATATAAATATATATATATATATATATATATATATATATATATATATATATATATATATATATATATATATATATATATATATATATATATATATATTTGTCTCATCTATTATTATAATTTACGACTTTCTCAAAACTTATGAAACATCGAAATTTGTTTGACAAAGTTTATAAATGGCGAAATAATTTCCATCTTTCGAAAGTTTTGAGAATGTCGAGAAATTATTTTGCAAGCATCAATTTGTTTTTATATATATATATATATATATATATATATATATATATATATATATATATATATATATATATATATATATATGTAGCACTGAAACATAATTTCGAGAATTATTCATTTTTGTACAAAATATTTTCAGGGGATAAATATTTTGTTAATTAAAGCATAAGTGAAAAAACAGTATTTTATATTACTGTTATCAATTTCCATGCATTTTGGCATTTTTGTTCTATAATGTTTCTTTTGCATGTCGTATCAAAGCCAATATTGTAATTAAACCATCGTAACATAATGAAGGTGAAGTCTCATATATAGGTAAATTCTCAAAATAATTATTGTGTCATTTTATGATAAATAGAACACCACAAAAATAAGATGGATGTTTAGCAATTTTCTCAGGGCTTATACAATTTAGATTAAACAATCAAAATATGACTCAAATGAATCAATTCAAAATTATTCACCCTTCAAGAACAGAACGAAATAAATTGAATGAGTTATTAGAGTTCCAATTGAAATACCCACAGCTCTGAAATGGGAGTTCATTTATCATATATTTATTTCACATTTACATTGCAATAGCAGGCTATTTGAGTTTGAAAAACCTATTTTATTAGTCAGTTCGCGCTTCGTCACGAAACTAGTGACTGTTGCTAAACTTATGAAAGATCAAAATTACCTTTGTATTTATGAATTTCAGGAAAATCTAAAAATAGACAACTAAGTTTCATTACATTTTTTGCGATTGTGGGTTTCCTCAGTTACCGATTACGTGCTACTCAGTCCTATATGAGCTGTCTGTTCTGCTTATATTGGATGACGAGAAAACAGAACAGAAATCCTTAGCCACTAAATGTACAACATAGGTTATTAATTATTTGACTTAAGAATTTGTCCATGTGGATGGTCTTGAAAAAACTAAATCTGAATTTGAAGTCTATCTGGAGAAAGGGGTGGTTATTGAAGTATATGTTTTTTTGATTGAGTACACAGACGTATATATATATATATATATATATATATATATATATATATATAAATATATATATATATATATATATATATATATATATATATATATATATATATTTATATATATATATATATATATATATATATATATATATATATATATATATATATGTATATATATATATATATATATATATATATATATATATATATATATATATATATATATATATATATATATATATATATATATATATGTTCAGAAAGATTTCCGCGGTCGAAAGTATTTGAAAAACTTGGTTCTCGGGATGAACCGCGTAAAAGATTTGAAAAATCTCGACGTTTCGGCTCCTTTTGCGAAGCCATCTTCAGGAGAATTACAAAGGAAAATAATTCAGATACGTGGCCTCAATCTGCCTACTCCACGAATCGAATTAGGAGGAATCGGAAATAATACGATTGCGTGGTCTCAAACTGCCTACTCCACCAACCGTACTGCTTCCTGTCAACTCTGAAGTCTCAACCTGCCTACTCTTCAGAGTCAACTGACGGGCCGATCGTCGCGTGGCCGTATTTATAGGGAAGGGGGGCGGGTACTCTATTGACGTAGTTATTGACGTAGTATTGACGTCAATGGGGTATTCACGCACGGTATCAGTGCGGGATGCACTCCGATTGGGTGTGACACGGCGACCACTGAGAAGCGGCTTCCATGCTGATGGGAGTCTGTGACTGTCATCTCTGGTGTTCAAACAATTTGGACGTTTTTCTATTTCTACAGCTTCACGAAATATTCGGGATTTGAATGATCGGACGGGAGCAATAGTTCTTGTATTGGGGAAATCGATAATGTGGCCTGTTTGGGTGTGATGTTGGGAAAGGGCGTTGGTGATATCTGAATGTCTTACTGAAAGTGAATGTTCCTTGGCACGGACCTGAATTCGTCGGTTCGTTTGTCCTATATAAGAACGAGGACAATTGGAACAGGGAATCTCATAAACACCGTGATTTTCGTTAGGAATTTTATCCTTGACGGATCTGATTAGATGCCATTCAAATGAATCATTTGAATGGCATACATCCAAGTATCCAATTCACAATGGAAGTGGAAAACGATGGGTCTCTGCCATTCCTCGATGTCATGGTCAAAAAACTTCCATCCCAAGGCTTCTCCTATTCAGTTTATCGTAAACCCACCCATACAAACCGTTATCTGAACGCCCAGTCTCACCACCATCCCTCTCAACTTAACTCTGTAGTTAATACTCTAATCTACCGCTCCATTCGACTATCTGACGACGAACACCGTGAATCAGAACTCAAGACTCTAAAACATATATTATTACAGAACGGTTACAACACATATCAAATCAACAAGAACATACGCAAACACACAAACATCACCCCACCTCTACCACGTTCCAATCCCACTGACCAAGAATCTACACCTAAATTATTCCTTCCTTACATCAAAGGAGTAACAGATAAGATCGCAAGATCTCTCAAGAACACAAACATCAAAACAATATTCACCACCCAACAAAAACTCTCCCATCTAATCAGATCCGTCAAGGATAAAATTCCTAACGAAAATCACGGTGTTTATGAGATTCCCTGTTCCAATTGTCCTCGTTCTTATATAGGACAAACGAACCGACGAATTCAGGTCCGTGCCAAGGAACATTCACTTTCAGTAAGACATTCAGATATCACCAACGCCCTTTCCCAACATCACACCCAAACAGGCCACATTATCGATTTCCCCAATACAAGAACTATTGCTCCCGTCCGATCATTCAAATCCCGAATATTTCGTGAAGCTGTAGAAATAGAAAAACGTCCAAATTGTTTGAACACCAGAGATGACAGTCACAGACTCCCATCAGCATGGAAGCCGCTTCTCAGTGGTCGCCGTGTCACACCCAATCGGAGTGCATCCCGCACTGATACCGTGCGTGAATACCCCATTGACGTCAATACTACGTCAATAACTACGTCAATAGAGTACCCGCCCCCCTTCCCTATAAATACGGCCACGCGACGATCGGCCCGTCAGTTGACTCTGAAGAGTAGGCAGGTTGAGACTTCAGAGTTGACAGGAAGCAGTACGGTTGGTGGAGTAGGCAGTTTGAGACCACGCAATCGTATTATTTCCGATTCCTCCTAATTCGATTCGTGGAGTAGGCAGATTGAGGCCACGTATCTGAATTATTTTCCCCTTGTAATTCTCCTGAAGATGGCTTCGCAAAAGGAGCCGAAACGTCGAGATTTTTCAAATCTTTTACGCGGTTCATCCCGAGAACCAAGTTTTTCAAATATATATATATATATATGTATATATATATATATAAATATATTTATATATATATATATATATATATATATGTATATATATATATATATATATATATATATATATATATATATATATATATATTTATATATATATATATATTTATATATATATATATATATATATATATATATATATATATATATATATGAAAAACTTGGTTCACGGAATGAACCGCGTTAAAGATTTGAAAACTCTCGACGTTTCGGCTCCTTTTGCGAAGCCATCTTCAGGAGAATTAGAAGTGGAATAATTCAGAATCGTGGCCTCAATCTGCCTACTCCACGATTCGAATTAGGAGGAATCGGAAACAATACGATTGCGTAGTCTCAACCTGCCTACCCCACTAACCGTACTGCTTCCTGTCAACTCTAAAGTCTCAACCTGCCTACTCTTCAGAGTCAACTGACAGGCCGATCGTCGCGTGGCCGTATTTATAGGGTAGGGGGGCGGCTACTCACGCTCATCAGTGCGGGATGCACTCTGATTGGGCGTTACATGGCGACCACTGAGAAGTGGTTTCCATGCTGATAAGAGTCTTTGACTGTCATCTCTGGTGTTCAAACAATTTGGACGTTTTTCTATTTCTACAGCTTCACGGAAAATTCGGGATTTGAAAGATCAGACGGGAGCAGTATTTTCAAATACTTCCGACCGCGGAAATCTTTCTGAACATATATATATATATATATATATATATATATATATATATATATATATATATATATATATATATATATATATATATCTATATATATATAAATGGAACTGAACAGGACGCGAGAATGCCAAATAAGAACTAGACCAAGAGAATTATGGTTTCGCGGCCTAGCGAACTAGCCTTCAGAAACAGAGGACGTCCGCCAACCCGGTGGAAGGATGATCTCTACAAACTGCATTCATGATGCCCAAGACCGGAATAAATGGTAAATATCAAGAGAGGACTATGTCCTGCAGTGGACAAGATACGCTGAGTGATGATAGTGATGATATATATGAATATATATATATATATATATATATATATATATATATATATATATATATATATATATATATATATATATATATATATTATTATATATATATATATATACATATATATATAGAAATATATATATATATATATATATATATATATATATATATATATATATATATACATATATATATATTATATATATATATATATATATATATATATATATATATATATATATATATATATATATATATATATATATATATATATATATATATATATATATATATATATATAATATATATATATATATATATATATATATATATATATTATATATATACATATATATATATATATATATATATATATATATATATATATATATATATATATATATATAAATATATATATATATATATATATATATATATATATATATATTATATATATATATATATATATATATATATATATATATATATATATATATATATATATATATATATATATATATATACATATATATATATATATATATATATATATATATATATATATATATATAATTTTATATCTATATATATTTATATATATAAATATATATCTATATATATATTTATATATATATATATATATATATATATATATATATATATAAATCAGTGACGGATTTAGATATTTTCCGCTGGTAGGCTATTCAAATTTTGCCGCCCCTACCAACCTCTACAATTCGAAATCCTAGTTCACAATCATATTCATTACAATTGTTTTTCAATGAAATTATAATTTTATGAATTGTGCATTCTTGTCCTAATTACACCATCTTTTGCCTCTAATTAGTATGATTGAGAACTAGGAGATCGATGTGTCAGTTCCTAGGTAATTTTTAAAACCGAACGATTTAGGTACCTATATTGTACAAGAAATATTTTTTGGTCATAGTTTTGATTTAATAAAAGCTCAATCATGTACTAGTACTACTAAGAAGGCGGTGTAAGGTATAGGTACGTTGATACACAGAATAATGTATATTCGATAAACGTACCTAATTGAATAATTTTTATTGCGTTTACTTATAGTATAAAAACAATATAATCAATTATCTGGTAAAAATCCGGTTGATGATGACCATGAAATTCAATTAATCAAGTTACGAAAGTTTTACAATACCTTTCTGCTCGATTTTTTATTAGCAAAATCAACAATTATATCGTCGTATGAAATCTTGATTATTTGTTCTGACTCTATGCACAAAAGGGATAAGGCGTTTAGCTCATAGAGATAATACAGATAGAGTAGGCATGCCTATAGGTGGTAGCGTACTACGGGTAAAAAGAGAAAGAGAATCAGGTAGGTATGCTGTCTCTCTCTACCATTGCTTATGCGCACGCGTGATTTTAATGTGGCATTCGCTTTTTCTCAGACACAAGTTGACGCGCATGCGCCAGTACACAAGGACAGCATACGTATGTCATTCTCTTTCTAAAGGCCGGACGCTTTCGCTTACACACGCGCCTATAGTATGCCTACTCTATCTGTATTACTTCTATGGTTTAGCTTTTCTTGGCTTGAGGTAGATCTTAGATAATTTTTCACCCGTTTCAAGCACGAAAAGCTTCTCTCCGAACAGAGCTCAAAAAAAAAGTAGGTATTTAAAAAATAGCGGAAAGCGGTCTCGAACATTTTTCAGATTTTTCGAAAATTTTTTCGGCTACAATATCTCCCCAGTGGATCAAATGCTTTTTATGTTCTTTGGGTCAACCAACGCAGTTCGAGATGGAAGAGAGCCGAGTAAATTTTGAAATTGAACGGTTTGGTAGTCTGAGACATTTTTTTGAGAATTTTATTCTTGCGATTTCTCAGAATCGAAGAGGCCAAATCGATTGCAATTCTCAGGAAATCTAAGTTTGGCGAAACTCTTTCGAATGCCGATCGGTTGACCTGTCCGAAAGTTATACATAAGTATTACATACACACATACGTACAGCCATACAGATATTATCATAAAAATAGTAATAATGGCTTCCTAGTACCTCAAAACGTCGAGATCTGAAGAAAACTCGATTTTCGGAAATCGGGGTGAAAATAATAAATTCCCAGTTTTTGAGAATTTTAAAATATTTTTAGAAGCGAGGTTAGTAGTTAAAAATCTTGTCGCTAAATTTGACGCCCCTGAAATCTGCCGCCTAGGCTCCAGCCTACTCAGCCTTCTGGTAAATCCGCCACCAATATATATATATATATATATATATATATATATATATATATATATATATATATAATGTAACGAAATATAGTGGTCTGATCTTTAACTTTTTAATTTTTCTGAAATTCTTAGAAGTCAAAGTAATTTTGATCTCTTATATGTTTCAAGAAACCTTAAATTGGTTTAATTATTCAACTGTTCTGTTATTGCTAACAAAAAAATCAGTGAAAGCATATATGTATATATATATATATATATATATATATATATATATATATATATATATATATATGTATTTGTATTTTATAATATCAATTCTTACTCATATTCTGTTACAGGTAGCCCAGCATTGATCATTTCCAAAACTTTAGTGTAATTGAAACATGTTTCTCTAAGTTTTGCTTCTGGACAAATTGTGACTGCTGGAAAAGGAATTTCATCAATCGGAGTATCCTTTGTGGCGAGAGATACCAAAACCGGACTCTCCGCCCACTTTATATATATTTCTGATATCATATATAGACATCCCCCAATACACAAAACCAACACTGAAATCCACCATAATCTGAAAAAAAAATCCAAATTAATCTCCAAAATAAATTGTGTTCACCTGATGTGACCCATTTATAGCCATGAATAGATTTCGAGATTAGAGAAGTTTTATCTCTGTCATAGTCGTTTATTCGTTCTCATATATATCACATATTCATCATTATGTTTCCTTTATGCATTTGATTTTTTTATTACTTAGTGATAACCTGATAACGCAGTGTCCTAAGTCGTGTCGATCAATTTGTTCGTTTACAAGGGGCAATTTACTATTATGGGCGGAAACTATTTCGAGTAATTCAAGAAAGTCAAGGCGTTTTCCTTTGTTACCTGAATGCAACAATTAGGTTGTGTTGAAATCCAGGAAATGATTAAATTTTATACAATGTTCGGAGAAGCCAGTGGTATTTTTATTTTGTAAAATTGACTTTTTATGTTGTTCAACACGAATGTTTATATTCCTCCCTGTTTGTCCAATATAGAAAGCATGACCATTCGTCGCAAAATATTTTGTAAACACCACTGTTTTCTCCGATGTTAGATTTTTCTTCATTATTAACCAAGAATGACTTCAAGTTATTTTTATTTGTATAAAGTATTTTAAAGTTATTTTTCGATAGTTTGTTACCAATTTTGATACTCAAATTCGGCACATACTTTATTGGGAAGTATTTTTGTTCTTCATTAATAGTTTGAATTTGAATAGCAAAATTTTTAACAGACTATTGAAAAATAACGTTAAAACAATTTGGACATATAAAAGAATCTTGAACTCATTATTGGTCAATAATAAAGAAAAATCTAACATCGGAGAAAACAGTGGAGTTTACAAACTATATTACGACGAATGTCCTGCTTTCTATATTGGACAAAGAGGAAGAAATATAAACAATCGTGTTGAACAACATAAAAAGTAAATTTTGCAAAACAAAAATACCACTGGCTTCTCTGAACATTGAATGAAATTTAATGATTTATTGGATTTCAACAAAAACAAAACCCAATCCAGCCCTGGTCCGGACGGAATCCCGTATTCATTTTTAGAAAATTTGTCGACAAAATCAAAATGCTTCCTATTGAAGTTATATAATCAAATTTTCCTTCATCGTTCGTTTCCAGCATCATGGTCCGAAGCAATCATATTACCCATGCTAAAAAATGATAAACCGAAACAGAATATTACATCGTACAGGCCTATTTCATTAACCTGCACCATGTGTAAACTTCTGTAAAGAATAATCAATAGCAGACTGCACTGGCATTTAGAAACAACAAACAAATTACAACCCGGTCAAAACGGTTTTCGTTCTCACAGATCTACTACCGATAATATCCTCAGTCTCGAATCAGAAATTCATGAGGCTTTTGCAAACAAACAGATGCTTCTTGCTATTTTGTTTGACATTTACAAAGCGTTCGAAATGGCCTGGAGACACAACATATTGACAGTTTTGACAGATATGGGAATTAATGGTAACATGTTGGCTTTCGTTAAAAATTTTCTCGCGGATAGAACTTTTAGAGTAAAAGTAAATGGAAAATTCTCATCTCTGCGAAGACAGAAAATCGGAGTTCCGCAGGGAAGTGTTCTTAGTCCGACATTATTTATAGTGGCAGTGAATAATATCTTGAACGACATTAAACTCCCAGTTAAAGCATTACTTTACGCTGACGATGTAGTATTATTCGCAAAAGGAAATGACACAGAAATTCTCCGACAACTTCTAAAAACTGCAACAGATTCTCTTTGCAACTGGTCACTGAAAACAGGCTTTCTTTTCTCGCCTGAGAAGACTCAGTGTGTTTTGTTCTCTCGTAGGAGTACGATGTACCCAGTTATTTCTTTGGATGGAATCAACCTACAGTTTACATCTTGTGTAAAAATTCTTGGAGTATGATTCGATGAGAAACTGAACTGGAAAAAACATTTTGAATCCTTAAAAGTCGACTGTAGTAGACTAATTAATCTGTTAAAAGTATTAGGCAGTCACAAATGGGGAGCAGATACCTACAACCTACTAAAAATATACAGATGTCTGAGAAGATCGAAAATTGAATAGGGAATAATCGCCCACTCTTCTACTAGGAAAACATACATAAGAGAGCTTGAGAAAATCGAGAATAAAGCTTTGAGAATTATTTCCGGGGCATTCCCAACAACACCGATACAAAGTCTACATTGTCTCTTGGGGGAAATACCTATGTCATACCGAAAGGAGCTTTTAAGCCTGAACTACGCAGTAAACATATCACAAGTTCCCAATCATCATAACAGATCATTGATTTTACTAAACTATCCTCTCATCAAATACCAAAGTAATAAAAACATTATACCACCCTTCAACGTCAGATTCATTCAATTACTCGAGAAATATGAAATATCCTTTCCAAACCTTCCGCCATTGATGTTCACTCCGTTTCCCCCGTGGATACTTGACAGACTCCATACTAACACCAGTCTCGCTAAATATAGGAAAGCAGATAGCACACCAGATATAATAAGAAATCACTTCAACCCAGAAAGAGAAAAACTCAAGGAATATATATTTATATATACAGATGCATCACGGAATGCCGAAAACGGAATGATAGGCCTTGCAGTGGTAACTCCACATGAAACATTCCATTATGCAATAGCAAATTCTACGGTATTCACTGGAGAAATAACAGCTATTCATCAAGCCTTTGTATACATTTTAAATAGCGAGCACCCATCCTACTGCATTTGCACAGACTCCCTGAATTTCATCGAGAAAATTTCGCATATTTATTCAGAACACTACATTGTGAACCAAATAAATCAATTAAGATATCAAATCTCTCTGAAAAAGATATCGATAACAATCATGTTCACCCCTTCGCATGTTGGAATTCAAGGTAATGAGAAGGCTGACGAAGCCGCAAAATTTGCGTCGCACCATACAACCCCTACCCTACATCCTGTCAATGCCGAAGACTTGAAACATTGCATTTTGAAGAAAATTCATGAGAAATGGAACAGACAATGGTCTGAGAGCTCAAATTCTCTAAAAGTGATTAAACCCAACATCAAGGGCAATATGTATCTTCCTCCAAATAGGGCTGACCAAGTGAAAATTTCACGTCTTCGTTTAGGTCACACACGTCTAACGCATGAGCACTTACTATCAAAAAATATAGCACCTATCTGTGAATTCTGCAATGTTAGAACTACAATTAAACACATCTTGATTGACTGTCCTAAGTACTCCACCTACAGGAAGAAAACAAAAATGAAATTATCCTTTTCCGCAGTTCTTGGCAACGATAATGATGACTTGAGAAACACCGCAAGATTCCTGAAGGATATAAAAGTGTATGATATGTTATAAACATAAATTCAGTATATTTCTGTTAAGTCTCTAAATTGTTCCGTTGTGCAAATGGTCTTTGTAATCGAAGCACGTCTTTCTAAATAAAAAAAAAAAAAAACCCAATTATTGCATTCAGGTAACAAAGGAAAGCGCCTTGACCTTCTTGAAATAAGTTCCGCCCATAATAGTAAATTGCCCCTTGTAAACGAACAACTAGATTTACACCTATAACCTTTGCTTTTGTCTGGTTTATAAAATAAGATATAATACTCTCCTGTAGTCAGTCTTGATAATGAGTTCATTACTCGAAACATGTCGACTATGCTTTACTGCTAGATACAGTATCTAAATATTTTTATATAGTGAAACTTAAGCCAAGTGTATTTTATTTTAAAGTTTAAACTTTATTCTTTATGATGTTTCACCAAGTGATGTGCGAAAATTCAATCTCAGTAATGATATTTCAGTTCTTGATTCGAATTCGCTGTCCTAATGACAGGTGAAAACTACGCTCCAATATATTCCTGTTCTTCTCGAAGTACCACTCTGGACATATTGTGCTCCTGTGTTCCCATGGTCTGTCTTCATCATCGATTCCTAGTTCTGTGACGAGAGGGTTTAGATTTAATCTGCCGAAGTCGATTACACTCGGTATCACCAAGTCGATGAATGTGATTATTTCCGACATACGATGTGGCGTCCACGGATATCCTCAGTGCACTGACTTGTTCAGCACGATGTTGTTTTCCCTAAACGCGGGTATTTTTATATGAACATTTAATTTTTACTGCTTTTCAGAATTTGCGCACCTCCACAGCTCCTCCTGATTGAACTTCTTCTTCTTTCACAACCATCTCTCATCCACTCCTGGACATAGGTGTCCTTCACAAGTCTCCACTCCGATCTGTCTTGTGCCACCCGGTGCCATCCATTTCCCGCATGAGCTCCAATATCGTCCAGTCATCTCCGCTGCGGTCTTCCAACACTGCGTTTTGTTTGCCTTGGTCTCCAGCGTGTAAGTTTATTTGTCCACCTGTTAGGATCTTGATGAGCCATGTGTATTACCCATCGCCATTTTAGATCTGCCACGCGCTGTATTATATCTACGACTTTTGTTCTTTGTCGTATTTCTTCCTTTCTCACCTTATCTCTCAAACTCACACCAAGCATCGCATGCTCCATACATAGCTCTCTGCATTACCCTCAGTTTACTTGTAGACTTTTTTGTCAGTGCAATTGTTTCAAGGCCATATGTCGCCACTGGCAATATACAGGTATCAGAAACTCTTTTTTTCAGGTTTATGAGGATGTTTTTGTTCTTGGATATATATTTAAGTTTTCCAAAAGCCACCCATGTCAGTCTTATTCGCCTGATTGAACTAGAGGGTTGAAATTTTGTGAGTGGCTTAATTAGATATTAGAAAAGTGCCTATTGATATTAAAAGAATTCATTTGCGCCATCTTATGTGACAATTTGATTTTTTTTTGGTTTTTGAGGTTCTTCGCACCTCCACAGCTTCTGCTGATTAAGTAAAAGGGTTTAAATTTGGTAAGTGGTTCAAGTTTAG
Organism: Cynegetis impunctata; assembly: GCA_030704885.1. Lineage (NCBI taxonomy): Eukaryota > Metazoa > Arthropoda > Insecta > Coleoptera > Coccinellidae > Cynegetis > Cynegetis impunctata. Next base: position 174,496 of record JARQZK010000790.1, on the reverse strand, counting down.
TAAATGAAGTACATGTTAGGTGTTGTACCTTAGATCGGTTGATGTTGGGAAGGTGCTATTTGGGAATTTCAAATTGACATAGGGTATTGACAATTTGTATGTGAAAAGAACAAAGATGAGAGGAAAATTATTATATCTAACAGGTGTTAGCCACTAATGTAGGAGCTACTTGTGAATGTTTATTATTATTTTTACTATTGATGTAATTGAAAGCAATACTTATTTATGTCTCCAGCGCTACCTCTGATCAATCTTCAAAAACATTAACGAATAAGGTTTAATATAAAACTGCTCTGAAATGTGTACATGAATATGACTGAACCAAGTGGTAAAAAAATATTCAGAATATTTTTTTCAGATAAATGTGATGCTGATACCAGCAAAGTCTAATAAATCATTTTTTTGAAGTGAAAATCAATTATTTTGAAAATATTTCGCAAATTTTCGAGAACAAAAATCGTAGAATATTGCAAAATCAAATATTATTAATAGGTTTATTTACATGTAGGAAGTGTTTAACAAGAAGTAGAACACTGAGCTCAGCTTAGTCTCGAGTTGTAATCAATCTTTCTACAACGAGATTTCTCAACATTTTATTTTCAACCAAGTAAATCAGTTAACACAAATAGGACAGGAGAAGACGCATCTAAAATAAATAACTATAGAATTTTAAATTTCCTCAGATCCTGAGCTTGCAATTTCAAGCATACTTAATGTATTATAATAACGGTTTTGGTTATCATTTAATGATGAAGCAATTGAATATTTCTACTGTAAATCTGATTTCAAAAATAGAAAACATTTTCTTTCATAGAGATGAACTCATTTCATTTCAGTGAGAAATTCATGAATTGTTCATAATAAATTTTATCGTGTTCTTAAGTCCTACACCTAATGCACTATTTTGAAAGTAATTGACTCCAATACCAAATTGCACTCGACCTATTTTTGAATAGGCTAAGCTATAGATATTGGGAGTGAGCATTTTGTGTAAAGAGTGTTGGAAGTAAACCAGCTGTGCCAATGTTTGGAGAATAGTTTCGAAAGATATAGTGAGAGAATTTTATGCAAAAAATGCCTACTTTTTAGAAACCTGCTTATTAAAATGGGCGCGATTAGCAAAGTTCAACCTAGGACCAAGAATATATATATATATATATATATATATCTATATATATATATATATATATATATTATATATATATATATATATATATATAAATATATATATATATATATATATATATATATATATATATATATATATATATATATATATATATGTTTATGTATTTTGGCGTTGTTTACACGATAAATAGCGCAATTTTGAAGCAATAGGGTTGAAAGTTTATAAATAAGTAGTTTCGTATGATATCTTATGTGGGATTGTTTTTGGTTCGAATTGGTTGGGGGGTTGACCCCCCTGGGGGGAATAAATCTTGTTTACACGATTAAGGTCGCAATTTTGGAGCAAATGGGTTGAGAGTTTGTAAATAGGTAGTTTCGAAGAATATTTTGGATGGGATTGGTTTTGGTTCGAATTGGTTGGGGGATTGAACTCTTGGGGGAATAAATAAATCTTGTTTACACGATAAAGGGCGTAATTTTGAATCAATAGGGTTGAATGTTTGGAAATAGTTAGCTTCGTATGATATCTTGGATGGGATTGGTTTTGGTTTGAATGCAATTGGGGGTTGATCCCCTGGGGGAGGAAATAAATCTTGTTTACACGATAAAGCACGCAGTTTTGGAGAAATAGGGTTGAAAGTTTGTAAGGTATTTTCGAAAGATATCTAAGATATAATTGATTTTGGTTCGAATTTGTTGGGGGGTTAACCCCTTGGGAGAAGAAATGAATGATGTTTACATGATAAAGAGCGTAATTTTGGAGCAATAGGATTGAAAGTTTGTAAATAGATATTTCGTTGTATGATTTGGATGAGATTGGTTTTGGTAGGAATTGTTTGGGGGGTTGACCATCAAGGAGAGGAAATAAATTTTGTTCACACGATAGAAGGCACAATTTTGGGACCATAAGGTTGAAACTTTGTATGTAGGTAGTTTCGAATGATATCTTGGATGGTATCTATTTCGATATAAATTTTGTTTGTTTTTTAGATTTGGAACAAAACTCATAATTGAATGAACTGGATACGTTTTGAAAACCTGATTTTCTAATGCTCGCTGCGATAGAGTTTCTTAGTTTTTTGCGTATAGAATTAAAAATGCCCCAGTAATCGTAATAGCGTCAACAGCAATATTGTGGAGAATAAATGCACCAAGAAAATGAGAGGTCGAACGACTTGATCGGACCACTATTCAAATACTTTCGCGCGCTCGGCCGTTTCTCCTGCTTCATTTCTAACGAATTTATCAGCATTTTAATGCAAAACTAAGATTAAAGTTTTGAAGTATGAAAGTTCTACTTTCGAAATAGTTCCTATAAATTGAAATCGGGCCATTCCTGCCACCTTTAGGCCTACTAGAAAATTGTATAGTAACAAATTCAAATGGCCACAGGTCGAAAACTGTGTATTAGACAGTTTCTGCACGTATGTAGCTTATATAAAAAGTTTATGCTGGCCGGAAGATCTACGCAACAACACAAACAATGAACGAGTTATGAATTTTTGAAAAAAAAAATGAATTTGGCCTATTTTTCCAGATTTCCTCCTAAACTTCTAGACGGTCCGATCGAGTCGTTCGATCTCTCATTTCCTTCGTGTTTCCATTCTCTACAATTTCTATGTGGACACAGCCAAAAGAGCAACAGCAAAAAACTAAAAAAGAAGCAAATTTTCTCCTAAATTTGTTAATAACAAAGTTATAAATAATAAAGTCGAGTAAAAAACATATCACTGTATCATATGAAGCTATTCTCCAAACAATGGCGCAGCTGGTTTTTCTCATGAAAAATCGCTGTAGCTTGGCCTACAATACTCTGTTTCAGTGTTACTATCTCGTTTCATTTGAATTCATGCGGCCGTTACTCGATGAAAATCAATTGTTAACATGATTGAGAAATGAAACTCTGAGTTCAACGATTTTCAAATATAATAAAACAACAACATTTGCACAACGTGTTTCGCTGACACTACTGCTCCTTCAGGTACGAATTTCAGACTCAAACTCAGTTTTACAGTTTAAAATTCGCACCTGAAGAAGCTTTAGTGTCAACGAAACGCGTTGTGCAACTGTTGTTGTTTTATTATATGTGAAAATCGTTGAACTCAGAGTTTCATTTCTCAATCATGTTAACAATTGATTTTCAGAGTTTCTTTTCTCAAACATGTTCACTATCTCATTATTAAAACAAAAAGTAAACTCCTTATTTTAAACGTAAATGATCATCTAATCATTTCTATAAACCGGCCTTCAGTTTTCATACTATCTCGTTATTATAGCGTATTAAATTTATCATCCTGAAGGGAATTGACTGGATTTGAAATTTAAATGGAATCATTTTTAAATAACCCTCTGGGAGTTTTTATAAAATTTAATTTTTACAAAGTATAATGAATTCATTATTTTGAACGTAATTTACAGGATTTCGAATTTAATTTCGATAATTTCTTTATAGTCTCTGGCGTTCATACCATCTTATCGTTTCAATTGGATAATAGGTAGATATCCTCTTTGAGCCTTCATACTATCTCGTTATTATAATGAATTCATTATTGTGAACTGAATTGACTGTATTTCAATTTTCTAACTATTTCTAGATACCCTCTTGGAGTTTCATAGTATATTATTATTGAAAAATAATATTTTTTATTCGTTATATAATCGTAACGAATACCACTCGAATAATCGAAAATAATCGTTATACTGACCTCGTTACTCGACGTATTTTCTTAAAACATCACTCGAGCTGCGCTCTCGTGGTATTTCGCAAAATACGTCTCGTGACTCGAAAGTACAATCGATTATTTTCGATGCTCTTGTGATATTATAACTGATTATTTTTACATAATTTACTGGGTTTCAAATTTCTTCCTGGTAATTTTCAAATACTCTCTTCTATTGTTGATACTATCTTATCATTATAACTCAAAATAAATTTATTATTTTGCACGTAATTGATTCGAACCAAATATTAATCTGACCATTTCTATATATATATATATATATATATATATATATATATATATATATATATATATATATATATATATATATATCTTCCTGCATACTATCTCGTTATCATAAGGTATAATAAATTTAGTATCATGAACGAAATTGACTCGATTTCAAATTTTCAATCTAACTATTTCAGGAGGACGTCTTTGAGTTTTCTTACTATCTCATTATTACATCGTATAAGGAATTCATCATTTTAAATACAATTCCCTCGATTTCTAATTTCAATCTAAACATTTTAGATTTCTTCTCTGAGTTTTCATGCAAACACATTGTTAAAACGCAAAATAAATTCATTATTCCGAACTTAATTGACTTGTTATCATATTTCAATCTATCTATTTCTAGATACTGTCTATTATCCATCAAATAAATATTTGTAACCAGTAAAAATCATAGACGTTTACAGCATCCAAAGTGAGAATCGAGCCCATCCACTCCGCACTGGAGACGGCAAAGTATTTCGCTCCGCTAAGGAGGGTCTTTTTTTTTCAATAAAACGGTTACTGTTATATTCAACAGAAAATGAAGTGTTTATGACATGCATTCCTTCAAATGAAAATTCATTATATTATTCCGTATGACTGAAAGACGGAAATTCTATCACTTAATGAAAATTTATTGTAACAATGGTTAAAAATAACAATTTACACATTTATTATAAAAATAACGCATGACGCACGTTTCGGTGGAACTTCTTCACCTTCGTTAGATGCTAATGGCAACAGTTTGCCATTAGCATCTGAAGAAGGTGAAGTTCCACCGAAACGTGCGTCATGCGTTATTTTTTATAATAAATGTGTAAATTGTTATTTTTAACTATTGTTTCAATATGTTTATTAATTTACACCAAGTATCGGCCCAATCAATCCAAAAAATTTATTGTACCTATAGTAATGGGAACACCCGCAATATTTGTGTGTGTCCGTGTGCGTGTGTTTATGTGTGTGTCTGTGAGTGTATTAATTTATACTGTTCGCGTGTTCGGTATAGCATACACTAAGTGCGATATATCTTTGAAGCTTCAAAATTGAATACGAACATGAAAACCAATTTTTTTTCCAAAGGCTTGGGGAAATAATATGATTTTATTTCCAGCTAGATGTCAGAGAAGTTTGAAACGTTAACTCTATTTATCATATGCACTTGGTATAGTTATTAACGTAACAAGGCCGATATGTAGCAAATAACGGATGAGGTTGGATATTGTAATCCGAGGCGCAGCCGAGGATTATAACTAACCGAAACTTTTCGTAATCCCGTTGAAAGATTATATTTTGATTCCGAAGAAAAAACAAACCCCGTACCTCGTAATTCTGAAAAAAAATCCCAACGTCGTGCACTCTGTTGTCATGGAACTGTTTGGCAATTTTATAAACAACGTCAGTTTTTTGTGTTCGCAAGTTCGCTGTAACGACGACTATGGATGAAATTGAGGAACAAAATGAAATTCCTTTTGAAATATTGGAAGAATCATGTGCAGCGAGTGTTGATTTACTGCCGGCAATAACTCAATAGCGGAATAAAAAACAATATGAAAATTTTGAAAATTGGCGTAATAGCAAGAATGTAAAGGTGGTTAATGAGGATGTTTTATTAGCCTATGCGAAAGGAAAATCGAAGGTTTATTCTCCCAACTCGCTGTGGACGAAGATTTCAATGTTGAAACTTGCTTTGAGAGTTTATGACAACATTGACATTTCAAGGTTAGTTATTTTCAATCTTGCACCATATTAGAGTATTAACAACAGAAATGTATTTTCAGATTTGGAAAATTATTTTTATTCTTGAGACGAAAGTCTGATGGATACAACCCAAAGAAATCAAAATTTTGTCACAGGGCACTCCTTTCGCAGATCCTCGGCTACCATGCTTGTAGAAAATGGTGGCGATCTACTATCGGTAAAAGAACTTGGAGGACTCTTCTGCGGTGGCGGAGTCGTATATTGAAAATTCAGTTTCGAAGAGAACGAAGATAACGAGACAACTTTTTCATAATAATGAGGCTTCACCGACAACAAGTTCAAAAACTGTTGCTTTAGATGGTAAATCTCTAATCAATAAGATAGACATTTCAAATAATAGCAATTGCCAAATTACTTTTCAAATAAATGAACAGTTAGTTTTATTATAATTGTTATTGTAACCAGAATGATGTTTTGAAATAAATATTTGAACATGTGATTTCTTAACGGCCGCCGGCCGTTAACACTGACTTTTCAATTGTCATCTGAATACCGTTAAATCAAAATAACAGTATAGGATTACGAAAAGAAAATAAACATTGATATGCTGTGATGCAGCATCGATTTGATGTAGGAAAATATCAGATATTTATTATTTTCTTATAGTCTTTAAAAAAGATATAAAATTGAACTCACCGCTCGAATATGGAAATACCATCCGCTACCACATAATTCAACCCCTGAATACTGGAGTTTTCACAGTATTCTTTGAGATAGGCCTTGACGCTTCTACATTTTTTATAGCTCACTTCCTCTTCGTTACTTCCAGTACTTTTCTCCACATTTTCTTCGTCAGGCATCTTGACTCGCTGCTGCTCCCGAGTTTATTCCACACACTTAGTCGCTTTAAAGCAATTAGACGGACAGTGAAGTTCCAATTATAATCAAAATTTTCCGTTTAAATACGATATCATGACCACAATTTTCCGTGCTCGAAAACGGATTATTACCTACGAGGAACATTTTCTTCAATATTTTTAGAAATGCAAATACTCTCAGACACTCTTCATTCGACGATTCATTACGTATAACATATGTGCCGATGTATTTTTAAGCAATGGTCTGAGAATGTGATGAATATTTGAGCCAGCTGAAATGGGATGTGCTAAGAAAAAACAAGAAATCAGGCTCTGATTGTATCGTCGGTTTGAATTTTCAATCTATATAAATTTGAAAAGTTGACACGAAATTTTTTTCGATATTAAAATATCCAATTCACGTGCATTGAATCGAAAATATTATTACGACGAAAAAAAAAAACTAACAAAGGTGATATTCTTAAGTTGATGTACTTATATACTTCATCGGTTCCTTCATTCTCAATTCAAAAAAGGGAACATATAACGATTAAGGAACAATTTTAAAATTTTTGACCACAGATGTATTATGAGGCCTTATTAAATTAAATCATAAATAATTTCAATTCTCAGTGGCAATGAAAATACGATGGCTTTATTGTTTAGATTTCTGCTTACTGATATTTGCTATTATAGATGGTATTGAGTGCTGTTGACATCAGAACCATATTATTTCAAATTTAAGTCACTATGGACCTACAGTTTAATGCCGGTTCCGGGCAATGGGCTTGTAAACAATGAACATTACCGAACTATTCATATTGTTTAAACTACTAAACCTCATAAACATACACAAAAATCCATACCTAATCCAGGCTTCGAACCTAGCGCGCCTGGTTGTGTGGGACGAATTATAAGCACTAATATGATAAAAGATAAAATTGTTCGGTATCCAATTTGTTTAGATAAAATATGATAAGTAGAAATTTGACCATAACAAAATAGACCGAGAGATATTGAAAGGATTTGTGAAGTCATTTCTTACAGTATGGCGCTTTTAGGGGGGTTGATATACATAATAAATTGAAGGAAAATGATGTTCTTACCGGTGGTGCCGGGATACAATTGCAGAATAATTGCTCGAGAATCCGGAGGTGTCAAACAATTTAATTCACAAAATTTCTTCAATTTATCGGTATTTTGACAAAAAAAAATCCGACGCTCGCTGTATGCCATACTTCTCCGGTGGGTGTTTAGGCCCGCCATACTTTTTTGAAAATATTTTTTCTTTGTTTTTTTTTTAAATTTATTTCTTACAAGTTGTTTTTTATCAATTTTGTACGAAAATCACCACGCCATACCATTCCGTCGGTCCAAAATACCCGCAATACAAACATGTAATTTTTTGAAATTCGAAAAACTATTTTCAGAATGGCAGTTAAATCGAGGTCAGTTTATGATACTGTGAGACAAAATTATATTCGCCATAATTCTAGTGCATTACAAAAGTGGTGCCATACTTGAAAAATGGTATTTTTTAACCGTTTTTAAAACTCGCCTATAGAAGCCGTAAAATTATTTTTTACAGTATGGCTTAGATGAAATCAGATTGTCCCAATACGAATATAAGTTGAAAAAAATATGCTATACTGTGACCATGGTACGAAATAACGTGATACGCACGCTGCGATGTAAAAAAATGAATAGCTAAAAGGATTTTATACAGTATGACATTTAAATTTTTGGAAAGTTCATAAAAAGTATGATTCAGGAAAATTATCCCATACTTAAGTGAAGTCCAAAAGTAGTGCTATACCTGGAAAATTGATTTTCGGCGACGTATTTCAGCTCCAACTTTTACGAGACGTACAAGTAGGTACTCATAATGGTACGTCCGAGTTATATATATATATATATATATATATATATAATTTTTTTTGATGCTATGCGTTTTTAGTAATTAGCCAACACTGTGGTATCTTGAATCGATCTGTTCAAAAAATTCATTCATAATATAGTTAAGGGGGAACGCCACTGTGACGGGTCAAAGAAATCGATTTTTTCTTAAATTTCGTCAGAGTATATATGTTCAAAACCATACAAGAAATTCACACTCAAGATCTCAAAAATTGTACTGAGATACACGTAAAAGAGCAGTAGTCACAGTAAGCCAATATGGAATGAAAACTGCGTTAAAATTTGTATTGAGGAAGACAGCTCGAAGATAGACGTTCGAACATAGAATATTATACGACATAACAACGTTATTTGATTGAACAAGAATGTCGCTACATACAAATTAGAAATTTAGTATTTACGTTCCTCACATGTACAACTTTAAAAAAAAATTCGTGCCACACTGAGAAATTGTTCAAATGTTGCATGAAAACTATTTAATTACATTATACATATATCACCCACTCTACAGGTATGACATTATAACAATTATGTTTCTAATCATAAAAACAACTACTGGACCAAATTTTAAGGTGAAAGAAATAGTTTTTCGAATTTTAAAAAATTACATGTTTGAGGGGGTATGGCGGGTATTTTGGACCGACGGAATGGTATGGCGTGGTGATTTTCGTACGAGATTAATAAAAATCAATGCTTTAGAAAAAAATCAGTTTGTGAGAAATAAATTTAAAAAAAAACATTTTACAAAAAGTATGGCGGGCCTAAACACCCACCGGAGGAGTATGGCATATAGCGAGCGACGGATTTTCTTCTGTTAAAATACCGGTAAATTAAAGAAAGTTTGTGAAAGAAATTGTTTGACACCTCCGGATTTTCGAGCAATTTCAATTAATTATTCTGCAATTGTATTCCGCGGACCACTAGTAAGAACATCATTTTCCTTCAATTTATTACGTATATCAACCCCCTTAAAAGCGCTGTACTGTAAGAAATGACTTCACAAATCCTTCTAGTATCTCTCGGTCTAAAAGTTTATATTAACTGAGAACATCATCGATAAATGATCCCCAGAAGAAGAGAGCATACTGATGACATTTGAATTTCATAGAAAGTATTTATACAAATTATAAATAATAACCAAAATTCATATGGAAAAATGAACGATTAAAAGAATAACCAATTTTAACTTCACAATAGAGATCCCAGGAATATTTTTATATATAAAGAAGAAATATTACTTTGTGTTCAAATCACATATTGAATTTATCTGTCCCTGAAACTGAACATTTCGCAAGCGTTGAACAATCGCTTCTGTTACGCGAACAATCGTTTAATCATTTTTAGGCCTAGCTTCTAGAGTGTAACGTGCGATGATGCACTTCAATCCAACACATCATATTTGTTGGATGTTACCATGGAAGCTCTATATGTTATTATGCGCATAAAAAAAGATTCTAATTTATCAGTGTTGACCTAAGTAGAGTAGCTAATCAATTCTTTCACGACGAAACTAATCAATTCTAAAAAGCACAGCTTGAAGGTTAGAGAGCAGAAATTCAAGTGCAATAAATCGTCACGAAAAAACCTTTATATCTGTGGGCGATAACTTACCAGAACACACAATAATGTCCGATCTGGCGATAACCTCGAAAGCAAATACTACAAAAGTACTACTAGCGATGTTACTCAAGATTCACCGAAAGACTGTAGTTAACACTTGTTATCGAACGTAGTCAAATGAATCGCAACAGCAGAGCATCTTCACCAAAGTCGCAATTTCCTCTAATTTTTTTGATGAAAAATCCATATATAACTTTTTTTATCCTTCTAAATGATTTTGGAAGGGCTGTAGAGATGGTCAAACCTGAAAACCCGCAAAAAGACAAAAAATGTTTACATAAAAATTACGGCATCCGAGGAAATATTTGTAAACTTCAAACTTGAGTTGATTCTAGTGATGTGCCCCACTTACATCAACTCATCAGTTGTTGTATACATTTTCAGCCTATAGAGCTTGAAAATCCGCAAGACATTTCTACATTGAAATTGCAGCGTCCCAGAAAAGACTCGAAACTTTCAAACTTGAGTTGATGTTAATAATATGTTCCACTTACACCAACTAAATTCCCATACGAAGCCATATAATTGAGTTTGGAGAGGCTGTAGAGATGCGCAAATCTTGATAACCCGCTCAAATGCAAGATATTTTCAAATAGAAATTGTAGAAGCGGAAAAATGATTACCAATCCACAAGCTATAAGGGTAATTTTCAGGACCAATTTCTGAAAATAGCCAAAACATGGTCAAAACAAGAGAGTCTTTTCACTGCAACGAACTACGAAGTAATCTCAAATGACTCGAGAATTACAAACAACACTGAGTTAAAAATCAAAGTATGCAACATATGCGCAATAAATATAGCGTTAAGTGCAGGTGGTTAAATATACACGAATTTATGCTTGTTGATGCAGTATTCAAAGTTACAGCCTTAATTCAGCGAAATTTGGCATCTTCCATGGAAAGCAGTATTTATGTAATTATTTTTTATGTAGTAGGTATTACACACATCTCTTTAAAGCGACTATGATACTCCGGTCAAATATTTTGATGTTCAACTTTACTGGATCCAAATTCTCATTGAAATGAATCTTAATGCCGAGAGAAAGTAATGCGAAAGTTTGTTTGAAGATAACTAAATTTATGGAACTCCATATTGATAATTGATAGAATTCACACTTACATCAAGTGTATATTGAACAATTTATTTTCGAAAACATGCCTAAAACACATCTTTTCATATTGAAACTTTGAGACATTGAATGGTATTCACAGCAGAATTATATGTGCAGCAACCTTATGTAAATTTTTTCAGCATTGACTTTAGGCACTAATTATTACTGAATATGGGTGCGTCTTCTTTGCACGAATGCTAACGAACCTTTACTCATTTAGCGAATGGATGGAATTCCCTTATGACTGCCAACATGTGGTTTCACTTTGGGATGATGACCTTCGTTTACTCTAAATATCGGTCTTGTTCATTTCTTTATTCAAAAATAGATAAATTTGATGTTGATATAGGTATATATATATATATATATATATATATATATATATATATATATAATATAACAACTAAAGAAAAAGAAAATATTAACAGAAAATATATTCCTCTTACATATAATCCTCATTTAAGTAATAAAATATCACATATTTTAAATCCACACGATATTAAAGTAGCCCACACTGCACATATTCTAAATTAAAAAGTAAAACACCATTTCTGCAAAAAATCTCATGTTGTTTATAGTATACCCTGTAATTATTGTGATAAATTATATATAGGACAAACTTTTCAGAATTTAGAAGAAAGATTGAAAGCACACAAATATACCAA
>JARQZK010000790.1:135000-157500 GCA_030704885.1 Cynegetis impunctata | reverse complement strand
AATTCAATTGAATAAAAATAAGAATCTTGAGAAATGCACAACACATTGACAAACTACGAAATGTGATGGGAATGTTTCCAGAAATAAAATCATTATCGTATTTTTTCGATTTCATTTACCTTTTTTGTAGGTTGAAAATCATGTTATTTTCAAACAAAAACTATAAAAACGCTATAAAAGTTTTGCTAGTGAAACTTTCGAACAGATTTTCTAATTTTGTCAATGTAATATGGATGTTATAATGATGAACAAAACTAAATTTGAATTTACTACGTTTATTATCACAAAATATTTCGAAAAATATAACACTGCGATTGCAATTTCGGTCACTAGACCATCATCGGGCAGATTGAGTTAAGAACTGAATATAGAATTATAGATTTGCGCTTACGGGTGGGAAAGAATTACTGCAGGTACCTAAATAGACAAGAGGAACATATTTCTTAGAAAAGTAATTATTGTTTAAATACACTAAATATAGGAGAATATATCAAGTCAATCTGGTCGTTCAGCAAGATATCTTTTGCATTATGATTGAGTTTAAAAATTTCTAATGATTCTAAGTAAGTAAGTTTGGTTCCTTTCGGTAATTTGTGCATGATTTGAAAATTATGTTATAACTGATGTTATAATGTTTTGTTGTTATTCATGACGTCTTCCATTATAATTTAATTTTCGTTCATTATTCATTTTTTTTTTCACTGCTATGAAATAAAAAAACGACTGAATAATTTGTCTCCATGATTAAAACGCTTTTTCTCAATCTTCAGTTGAATTTCATAGATTACTATTTGTCGCATTGTTTAGCGCTTGGAAAATGGTAGCATTACCGTACTATCGTAATGAGTTTTTAACTCCACTCACTTTGTAGTCACTAATTTGCTACTCTATTTTGAATAACTGATACAAAAATTAGCATCGTATGACGGCACAGAAAGAAGATGAAGCGTAAAAATTTGTTTAGAGAATAAATAGAAAATGAATCTCTAATTTGGTAAAGACTACTGTTTTGAATAGTACACTTCAAACTTATAATAATTTGTGGAAATTGGTAATAAAATTATATATTCTTTTGGTGATAGTAGCGTTTTCTTCTGGAAAACCCCGAGATAAATCGATTTTTGTTTGGAGGACATCTTTTGACAGGTAGTCGTACCCCTTAACAGGGCTGGAACCTCTATATGAATCTTTAATGGCACGGGAGGTCAAGTGACATTATTTCATTTTACTTCACTTTACTTTAATAAAAAGCTAAACTTCGTTTATCATCGAATCTTGTTCATAAGGGTTTTATTAGGATTTAACAGGTACACTGTGTTCCTATTTTACACTAATCAGAATTGTATAGGTGGTGAAACTGGTTTATTTGTTAGTGTCCGTTAATATAATACCTTGAATGTTTCAAAATATTTGGGAAAATGTTGACCAAAGATCTCTTTGGAAATAAGTCCTTTGCAATTAAAAATGTAATTGAGTAAATATATATATATATATATATATATATATATATATATATATATATATATATATATATATATATATATATATATATATATATATATATATATATATATATATATATATATATATATATTATACGTTTGAAAAAAAATACTTTCCATTTATTTTAATTCATTTCAAAAGAAAACATATGTGGTTGATTCATTAAGACAATTTCCAATTTCTTAACTTAGGTCTTTAGAATTTTCAGTTGAAGGATGAATGGTATGACATATTTGAGTAATGTCACAATCAAATCCACTCATTTGTTTTGTTGTATGCTGTATAGGTTATTCTTTATTTTGAAATATTGTAGTGAGACAGTTCTATTTATACTTGATTTTTTTTATCTGTGACTAAATTCGTTATAAATTCATTGATATCAAGAAATGCAGCTTATGTTTTCACGATGAAATTTATTTTCTGGTATATGAAATCGGTAGTTCATAAGATATCTGATTTCCAAATATTAAAGAATATCATCTTCATCATTCGGAGATCTCATTTGACATTTTGTTCTTGTATGAACTTTTTTATAGCTTGCCTTCAATAAATACGTAAATGTGTCTAAGTACTATTTCTTTAATCTATTTTATTTGAATACTCTGTTGATAGTTTGGTGGAAAATTTTTGTATCAGGATTCTAGAATATAACAAAGTGTATGTGGTAGATAATTCCAACTAATACATAGTAACCTAACATCAAAATTTGTGTAAAATAATCCATAAATGCTTCCTATTTTTCACGTGATGCGTTATTTTCCTTTCCTTATCGAAATGTGGAATGTAGTTCTACTTTAACATTATATAACAAACAAATCAGGAATAATTAATCGCTCTAAATTCAGATTGGGGATGATAAGCATTTTATAGGAAAATTAAATACAACTACGAAGAAAATTATATTTTACGGGAAGTTATTTGATCGCAGTTTATGAACACTGAAAGTATGTGAATTAATATTTTATAAATAATGATAATAATAATTAGTAGTTATTGATTAATTGTCACCGTGAAGATCTATATAAAATCATTGAAGTTCTATTGTTAATTTCCCGTATATCTACACTCAGAGTCGTATAATTTTTCTTCAACCATAGAGTAGAAGGAATATTTCTTTGAATTTTATTCCACAAAAATTATTTCAAGGTTGTTAATTATTTAGTAGATTTAAAATATTTACGTGAATGGGTATGCAATGGTTGAATTATTAATTATTCTATTTTTTATATATAATATTATATGTTTGTCCTTTGTATTTGTTAGCAATGAACGTATTTTCTCTTATGTGTGGTTTTTATTGCAACTTTTGACCATTTTGCTGTGGTTCGGTCCTCTTAAGGTAACCATCCCAAAAAAAAATAGACTCATTAATATAACGTTATCACAAGAAAATTACAAATCATAAAATAAATAGCGCACAATAATGGATATCCTCCAAAAATAATAGATAATATTTTTTTTCTCCGATCGTGGGAAAAGTGACACTATTTTGACCTGTTTTCTATTTGCAAAGTTCAACATTCCAGAATAGTGGGCAGTTGGTAAGCAATTAGAAAATAACAGTGCGGTAATATTTTTACCGCACTGCTGTAGCGTGCGGTAATGTAACAAATGGATTATTACAATAAAATGAAACAAAGTATGGTTTTAATTTTTATAATTGTTGTTAATATTTACATTTAAATTTGTATCCTGTAGCTTGACGTTTCAAAAATGCTCTCAGTTTTTGGTACTGGGCAATATTAATATTATTTTCAACAAAGTTGATCGAAGCATGGAACAATGTGCCCACAACGTCGAAGATTTCATTGTTTTAGCCAATTCAGCAACATACGCCATCAGTACAAACTCAGAAAAGGATACACTGTTGTTTTTCTGCAAAAATCCATGAAGCGTTGGTACGCATGTTCATACCCCTTTCTGGATTTCGCCGGAAGTAAATTAAGTGAAGCCGCGTTCGCGGTTTTACTAGTTCAGAAGGCGTTCAAGGTAACAAATAATCACTATCAGTGTTCATGATTACTAATTCTTTTTTAATTCCTTATAAAATACAAACAAATCAAACAAAACCGGCTTTAAAATTATGGTACTTTTGTCATATCGAAGTAATTTTCATGGTTACCACTTCTATATTTTAATGTGAACATAGAGAAACCTATTTAAACTTACTTGATTACATCTTGAATGAAATATTTTTTAATTAATTTTTTAAATGTAAATCAACGATCGGAGAAAAAATAGTATGTATAATTCGTGGGAAAAGCATATTCCCAAACTCCTGTGTTACCAGACTCGTCGCTACGCTCCTCGTCTGGTAATTATCACAGTCGTTTGGTATTATGCTTTTCCCACTAATTATACAATATACTAATCGAGAAGATTGTATAAGGCAGTCATTTTTCAAGTTTATCCGAACGTAATAGATAATGATAAAAACAATAAATTATCAACTTATATAGGTGACCCAACACTCAAAATTTCAACCTTTTTGTCAAATCGAAATTTAAACATAGCATTCAAAACTCAGAATACCATTGGAAAACATATTAAAAATTCAAAAGATGAAACTACACAACAAAATAAATCAGGGATCTATAAGCTAACTTGAGGTTCATGTCCTGAAGTATATGTTGGCCAAACTGGCAGGAACATTGGAGTTCGAATATCAGAACATAAAAGAAGTTACGATAAGGAAAAATAAGATTCTACTTATGCATCACATCTCCTAGAACGAAATCATATTTTTAATAGTGAATTTGAAATATTACATATGGAAAAAAAAAGCTATAAACTCAATTTATTCAAAGCTCTTGAAAATAGTATGAAACAATCCAATAATTTGTTAAATGACCAATTAGATATGAATAGTTCACAGTTGTTAAAACTTTCTCTTCTTATTGTATATTCCCTTCTTTCATCTTTCAATATTCTCGTTGTAAAAGTTAGTATGTATAATCAATCTGAAGAAGCCATTGTGTATTGGCGAAACAATTGTCATGTTAACAAAATATAGTGATAATTAAAAACTGTGAAGCTTTATTTACAATATTATAATGGATTTTCATCAAGTATCGGCCCACTCAATTAGATATATATATATATATATATATATATATATATATATATATATATATATATATATATATATATATATATATATATATATATATATATATATATATAATATTTATATATATATATATATATATATATATATATATATATATATATATATATATATATATATATATATATATATATATATATACGAGGTATGTAAATAAAGTAATGAGACTGATCTTTTTTCAATGTTTTATTCAAAGAATATTATAATGCGATACTGTCTCCTTCAAAATAGTTCCCTTGGGAAGCCACACAGCGCTGGAGACGGTTCGCAAGTGTTCCAAAATGAGTTTCCTTGAGGTAATTTTTCAATCTCGGGAAGAGAAAAAAGTCACAGGGACTCAAGTCTGGTGAATAAGGAGGCTGAGGAGCTACAGGAATGTTTTTACTGGCTAAAAACTGCATTATTGAGATTGCAGTGTGACATGGTGCATTGTCGTGATGCAATACCAAGTTCATTTTGATGTTTGGTCGCACTCGAGAGACTCTTTTTCGAAGTCTTTCAAGGACCTCTCGGTAAAAGTGTTGATTAACCGTTTGGCCTTGGGGCACAAACTCTCTGTGGACGATTCCGTGGCTATCAAAAAAACAAATCAGCATGCATTTGATTTTTGACTTGCGCATTCGTGCTTTTTTGGGTCTTGGAGAGGATGCAGTGTGCCACTCCATGCTTTGGCGTTTGGTTTCTGGGTCGTACTCAAACACCCAAGACTCGTCACCAGTAATGACACGTTCCAAAAAATGGGGATCATTTCCAATCGTTCCCAAAAAATCAAGACTCTTTTCCTTTCTCACACCCTTTTGCTCTTCAGAAAGGTTTTTCGGAACCATTTTTGCGCAAATTTTTCACATCTCCAATTCATTCGTCAAAATCTGATGAACGGAGGTGTGATTCAAATTCAACTCTTCCGCGATCATTCTGACTGTCAACCGTCGATCTGAACGCACAAGATCCCGAACTCTGTTGACATTTTCATCGATGCTGCAGTTGAAGGCCTTCCGCTTCGTGGTTCATCTTCAATTGACTCTCTTCCTTCTGAAAATGCCTCAAACCACTGAAACACCTGGGCCCTTGACAAAACACTTTCTCCGTACGCCTGCCGAAGTTTTTCAAATGTTTCAGTTGCATTGTGTCCAAGTTTGAAGCAAAACTTGATAGCACACCGTTGCTCGAAACTAATGCCACTCATAATTAGAACGCACAAGACAAAAATGTTTCACGAAAACTAACGCTACGGACAAACAGATGACTGTAGGGCATTCAAACTCATACTGGAGGCGTATCACATGTGCACCTAACAGTGTTTGAAGCCGCTCGTCTCCAGCGTTGCCAGATCGGGAGCGAAGTTGCCAGTCTCATTATTTTATATACATACCTCATATATATATATATATATATATATATATATATATATATATATATTATATATAACAAGCATGAATTACTTCCAATTCCCATTTGATATGCAAATTTCCTAGTCAAAATTTTGATAAAAATCTTTAAAACATGGAGAAATGAATGTATCGAAACATATACGATTATATATACATATATTCTTATAAAAGTTGTAACTCATGATTAAATTTTAAGTTGGAAGAAAATTATTATTATTATGGGAGTTGATGCTATATATTTTAACATCTTTAGGAATGAATTGGTTTCTAATACTTCAACAATTTTTCTAAATCCTCTTAGTTTTAAATATAAACTAATTTCACAGAAATACTTCTCAATCATAGAATTAATTCCCGATCAAAAGTACTTACAATTGATATTAGACTATGTAGGTACTATGTAAGCTCACAAGCGATTGTACGACCAGTATTAGATGTCTGGTCAATATCCTAGGATATTATTATAATACATACGAGTATATTATGTAGTTGCATTCGTCCATGAAATAACTGAAAAATAGAGCGTAGGAGAAAGAACTTTTATTTAACAAATATAAAATTTAAATCACTTTTGAGTCTAACAATGGCTCGTAACGATATTAAAAAAATCATGCCTCGATTGTTTCGGGAGATTCATTATTCTCTGGCTTCTTGAAGCTCTGGATCAAAGGTTTAGCGATAAAGTATATTATCTCTGCCAATGAAAATAGTGAAAATCCTGTGAATAATCCAAGAATACCACCGAAGTTCGAGATTAAATCTGACGTTTCATACAATTCCCTCCTTTGTTTGGGAAGGAAAAATGAGTCCCGGAAGAAGATCCTCACTGCAGATACTGTGTAACTGGAACAAAATTTGTAATATTCAATAAACGGTGAAATACAAGAAAAATTATGGTGGTGAATATGGAAATATGTATTAGAACTACATTTACATGAGTCTATTACATTTGCGCAACTTAATATCTCATGGTTGAAGTCTTTATCCCTCAACCTTTCATTTCATTTTCATCTCATAAAAGGTCAACTAAATACACTAGGTCTTCTTCTACAGATGGTAGAAAGTGTTGATCGTAGTACTTAGCCCAGAATTATCCTAAAGAAAATAGTGATAAACATGATAGCTGATGATATGGTCATAATAAGAAAACATCTAAAGGTTGGATAATTGTCTTGAGTTCGGGTCTTCACGCGTTGTATTTGACATGAATTTATCCATTGAAGCTAAGCGTCTGAATAGTCCATGGAGTGCTAGAAATCTGTGTATAATCTTGGAATGCCGTCTACGCTCGAAGAGTATGTTGGATGTTGATAAGAAAATTATATTTGGTACTTCAACCGGAATCAATAGATTAGGATACTAACCAAGCTTGGCTCTTAAGAAAATGCATTGTGAAAGCCTTGAATTGTCGATATTGAATTATGGTTCAATCATTTACTATCCATGATGCTTAGTGTACTACACAATCCGTATGAAACCATGAACGAATTCAACATCCTCGATAAATTAATAAGATTTGTCCGAGTTACAATACGTAGAGTTATATGCAATGTACAAGTACAGGGCAACCTATCACAATCTTTTGAAACCCAAGTAGGGCTACGACAGGGAGATGCGCTGGCGTGTCTTTTCTTTAACATGGCATTTGAAGAAGCTGTCATGTACGTCGAATAAGACAACAGGGGAATTATCTTTAATAATTCCTCACAAAGCATGGACTATGCAGATGACTTGGACCTAACAGCACGCACCACCCTCAAATTAAAAGAAATCTTTGCTAACCTTTCCACCGCCGCAGAAAACATAGGCCTCCGGATAAACGAGGATAAAACAAAAGTAATGGCATCGACCCCAAACAACAGAGCCAGAAATATCGGTCAAAACTTCAGCGTTGATAACTTGAATATCGAAGTAGTAAACAAATTCACGTACCTAGGCTCCCCTGTGACAAAGGAAAACACCATCTCCGAGGAAATAAAGCGAAGGATAGTGCTAGTGAACAAGTGCTACTTTGAGTTACGGAAACACCTAAGAAACAAATACCTAAGTCAGAAAACCAAACTCACAATTTATGAGACCCTTATCCTACCAGTACTGACATAAGGATCAGAAACGTGGACCATCCCCAAAGCAGATGGCAATCTCTCACTTATCTTCGAACGAAAGATCCTGAGAAGAATTCTAGGTGCAGTCTGCGAGAATGGTGTATGGAGGAGGAGATAAAACTATGAACTTTATGGCAAATATAATCAAATAGCCAATGGCAGAGATTTTGTATCCGCCATAGGGAGATTGAGATGGCAAGGACATTTGGCGAGGACACGCGAAAACAACCCTCCAAGACGAGTCCTCATGGCATAGCCTGTGGGAAGTAGATGCAGAGGTAGGCCAAAATCAAGGTGAAAGGATGGAGTAGATGAAGATGCCAGAAAGATTGGCGCGATAAACTGGCAGCGGTTGGCAATGGACAGAACCGACTGGCGAAAAAGGCTAAGGAAGGTCGAGGCTCAGCTAGAGCTGTAGTACCATTGATGATGATGATGATGATGAACTATATTGGTTGGGGTTGGAAAATTATTTCCGATTTCATTTGGTAATAGCCGTTTTTTGTATTCTAGCATCTTCATTCCCACCTTACCTCATACATAAATTAGTTTTCAGAAGCGTAATTTATAGTTGCGATTTGAGATATCCTCACACCCTTGTACAAATTCGTCCCTATTGATTAAGTTTTCGTAAATTTTTCTCAGATAATTCTGCTAATGTTAACATCTACTTTTTATACGTGAAAGCGAGTAGCTTGGCTATATTTAAGCAAATGTAGGTATAAGGAATTTCTCCTCAGCAAGAAGATTCGATTATCGAGCATATTCTTCATTTATTTATTCGTTTCATTATTCCGTATTATGTATTAGGTAATTTATATCTTATTAATTATAATTTTGTCATATTATGTTTCCTTCTAACTGTTTCAATTCTTTTGATTCAATGTTTCAGTTTTAGTGACCTGCTCTCTGCTTCCTCCTCTTATGGCTTTATTATATAATTCATTTAATATTTTCAACTACAGAGGTTAAGTAAAGAAACTTTCAATTTGACGTTGCCCCTATATTTTCCTTTCGGCAATAAAAACAGTTTTTGATAATTTATTTTTCGAAAAAGTTTTTCATTACTGTCAAAAAAGATAGATATTTGTTAATCCGATTTGTTCATAGTCTCATGGTAGACACGTTCGTTTTCTTCTTTTTGAAATAATGGAACAATCTTCCAAGATTCCTTCACAGAGTTAAGAATAGATTTCGGAAGCGGAAGTCCAATTATTAAGGAGAAAAGCTATCTTCCCGCCATACCCATCTGCTTTTAAAAATTTATTAGTTTCAGTATTGGCAATTTTTTTTTCACTTTCACCGAAATCTTCTCTAACCATTGGCTGTTGGCCCAAGATACTGGAGGGTATATATGAGAAGAATTTTTCATACATTTATTGTTAACTTTTGAATTTTACCATTAAAAAAGTTGTCAAAATCATGAAGACAATTAACTTCTAAAATATTTACTTACTTATCTAACACACTCACTATACTTTCATCAGTTTCCTGTACTAGTACTTGTTCGTACCAATGCCATTCATCATCTGATATCTCCACATCGTAGGAGATGTCCACACATAATGGCCTACAATCGCACTTATCCAGAAAAGAAACAATGTCATCGTCTGCATCCTGCTTCTTTAGAAATGCTGAAATATATATATTTTATAGCTTTGAGCTACATAAAATTATACAATTTTTCTTACTCGAAGCTTCATCTAGACATTTCAGTTTGGCAAGTCCACAGACACGTGTGTCGTTATCCCCTGAAAAATAGAAAGTACTTAGTTTGGTTTTATAGATAATGAACTTTTGAACCTTAGAGGTGTGGTTCCTTCTGGATTATTAAGAAAACTACAACACTTTTAAGACTTAGTTTACGAAATGTGGGAAGTCTGAGAGAAGATTTTGAAATTTACTATATTTTGTTAAGAAAATATATCAGATTTGTCATTTTCTGATTCTTTACTCTTCTTAATGCATTTGAGAAATTCGATAAAACTCATTTTCTGTTATAATAAAAAACTAAATAGGACTCGATGCATTGAAAAACATTTTTGCATGAAGAACGATTCGAACTGAAGTTCTTATCGGATATATATATATATATATATATATATATATATATATATATATATATATATATATATATATATATATATATATATATATATATATATATATATATAATCTCTTGATAATTATTAGCAATAACAGGCTTGTTGCATCTCAAAAAACTCGATTTTATTAAAAAAGTTTTGATAAAGCCACGAATGTCGTGGCGAAACGTCAACTTTTTAATAAAATCGAGTTTTTTGAGATTCAACAAGCCTGTTATTGCTAATAATTATCAAAAGATTAGAAATAGTTCACAGGCAACAACAATTCGAATGAATATATATATATATATATATATATATATATATATATATATATATATATATATATATATATATATATATATATATATATATATACTTATGCACGCGGTTTTTTTTTTAGCTGATACCACTATTGCCATCTCGAAAACGGAGAGAACCTACAAGGTTGGTTGAATTAGACAAAAGTTTTCTATTAAAACAATGGTTAAAAATAACAATTTACACATTTATAACCATTGTTTTAATATGTTTATTAATTTACACCAAGTATCGGCCCAATCAATCCAAAAAAAGTTTTCTATTTTAGGGATCAATAATGAGCTCTTTTCAGATCTTGAATATCAATGGTTGTTTTTGAGATATTTGCCAAAAACTGAAAGAGTCGAATTTCGTGTTTTGGCTCTAACGCCTCCATTTCGAAAGATGTAAGAAAAAGTCAGGGGAACTTTCAATAATGTTTCATATTTGTTATAATCTGATACGAACCAATTTTAAATGCGAAGTTTCGTTCATCAGACACCACCATCAATTTAATTTTTTTAATATGGGCCTCTATTTTTTTTCGTCAATTATGGAATCCACTGTTGTAACAGAATATGTATTTATATATATATCTTTGAGTTCTAGACACAAAAATATTGGTACTTACTTTTTTGAGGTAGCTCTGACCGGAAATTGTTTGACAATACAGTGATAATGAAAAAAACATTGAGAAATACATGTATTGTAATGAATAGCTGAATTTGTTACAATAGTGGCTACTATATACAGTGTGGCCCATTTTTAATGGAAACACCCCTGTAAAATTTGAAGTTGTGATCCGATTGCAACCATGTTTTTTTTTAAATGTCAAGTACTAAAAGGTCTACCTTGGGACAAAATTTGTTCATATAAATTGTTTGAATCAACAATGTTCATTCCAATTTTTTATCTGGTGGCACTTTA
The DNA here is from genome assembly GCA_030704885.1 of Cynegetis impunctata. NCBI lineage: Eukaryota > Metazoa > Arthropoda > Insecta > Coleoptera > Coccinellidae > Cynegetis > Cynegetis impunctata. Next base: position 146,063 of record JARQZK010000790.1, on the reverse strand, counting down.
TGTTTGACATCAATAAAAAAAAAAATTTCTGTTGATATTGGCTGTTCTTTGTAACTGTTTTGAGTTTTCTAAATTTGAGTTCACATAACTTTGTTATGAATTAATAGTTTTTTATGAAATTTTGGTCATACCTATTTAGGGGCACGCTGAATCCAGCGGCGTGGTAATTTTTTCAAAAAAAAATCCCTCACAAAAAATTCCGAATTTCGACTAAGAATAAATATCGTAGTATGCCCTGAAAATTGGAATGAACATTTCAATTTTTCACCGGAAACTCATGTCACTTCCCACAATGCAGAACTTGCATCTATGCACACCTCTCAGTGTGAATGGACATGAATTTATATATATTATAAAATACTTCTCTCGATTTGGATCGAATATTAGCACGTTCTTCAAATTAAATTTTTCAAATGCCTCATATTTTTGTTTGCAAAGGTTTAATTCTGAATATACATATTTTTCAATTTTTGAAAATTTTTGAATAATTTTGTTCTCGTGAATATTCTTTATATTTTCATAAAGTCTAGAATATAGAATATAAAATAAGTTTTCAGCTTTATTTTTCTATGAAAATGTTCAAGAAAGTACGTTAAATATCTACATTGGCAACAATAAATAAGATACCTCTATTATAAATTTAATTTTAAGTTATTATTTTCAGTTTACGTAAAAATAAAGACTTCAGAGAATTTCACAAAAAACTACGAAATATAAAATTCACCATAGAAACAGTATAATTTCCCTTAGCCTAACTACAATATATCACAAGATAGATATCGAATAATATATTGAACCTGATCAATAGAAAAGTTTTGAGTCATTAGTGTTGAATAAGAAGCTAATAAAAATTGGTCACAATTGCTGAAATAACTGTATATAAGATAAATTATGTTTCGCAAATTTTTTGCAGGAATTAAAATTTGGCACATCAAGTAGAAGAATAGTTGCATTTTCAATTATTAAATTTATGTACTCACTTGGCATATAATGGGACACGCAACCACAAAAGCTCTTCGTGAAATTTGTACTGCACTCTACGTTGCAATTATTCTGTGAATAAAATTTGAAGTACCTAAGTTTCCTCTCTTTAGAGAAGTAACAATTTCTGACGTCGGGATCGAAGGCCCTGACGTCGCTAGAAGTACTCGACATTGACGGTAAGATTGATGCTGAAACCAACGTTTCCAATCCTACGTGGAAAAAAACTTCACTAGGCCTCGGAATTCGGTTTGGCATGTGCAAAGAAACCTAGAAGTTGAAAATTCTGAGTTTTTCTTCTGATGTTTATAACTTTATTCGAAGCAGTGATAGGTGCGAGAGTGGTTTTTAAATCCATTTTTTGAGGGGTTTTTAATGGCAAACATAAATACTCCATAAGAATGTGCGGATGAGGATGAAAAACGGATGAGCGGGGTGCCTAAGAGGAAAAACTTTTTTATTTTCAGTTTTAAAGAAGAATGTTATTCTTGATAAAATGTTTTGCTTGTTCAAAATCCAATAAAATTGAATGACATTCAATTTTTGCAAAACCTGTTCCATTTTATATACAATTTTATTTAAAACCTCATGAATTTATGCACTAAGTTCGGGAATGTAATAATTATCTGGCGAGTGACTTCTGTCATTCTTTTTCAACATGCATTCAGTAATTTAAGTATAATTAATTTATCGCAAAATTCACTCACTAGATAATTATTACATTTTCGAACTAAGTGAATTAATTCATGAGGTTTTACATAAAATTGTATATAAAATGAAGCAGGTTTAGCAAAACTTGAATTTTATTTAATTTTATGGGGTTTTTGAACAAGTAAAACTTTTCATCAAAAACAACATTTTTCTCTAAAACTGAAAATAAATAAGTTTTTCCTCTTGGGCATTCGTAGACACACTGTATATATATACAGGATGATTCACGGTGGATTGCACATTAGACGTTTCTGGTGAACCATACGACAGATCACTTACAACTAAAATTATTATTTTCAGAATCTCCAACAATTTCCCAATAACTTTTCATGATATTTTCCTATACCTATCTGTTTCCGTTTTCGAAATAAAAATAATTTTCATTTTTTTCTTCGGAAATCAAGACCTATTAAAACGCTGATATCTTTGAGTTGAGAAATACTATGATTTCGAACTTTGGGTTGGAGTTTGGTGATACTTGGGGGATTCCTACACTTTAGTCTAATCTGCGTTACTTCAATACAGGGTGGTAAAAAAATTCATTTATTTTGTTTGCTTGAAAAAAGTGAATGAAAACTGATTATTTCAAATGGAATGCCCTGTATATTATTGAAAATTCGGAAAGCTGCTGGAATTTGCTTTTGATCTATCATACCTATACCTAACTGGTCAGGTTTCGGACTTATTAGCATTTATTCGTGAAAATGTTCATTGTACATGGGGTCCCCATTCGGTATTTGGTGAGCATGCCATGATCACTATTTGAAAGTAACGTTGTGACAATCTACTAATAATATCGATATTTCTGACATCTCAGAAGTTGCAAATACCTACAAAAACGATGGAACAGAACTATTCAAACAAAGTTCATATGAATTTGTTTATTATTTTTTTGTGTGTTCGAGAGACGAATTGTTAAAAAGTAGCTTCTACATAATTGTTTTCATTTTCTAAAATTATGTTCTGCCGATAATTTTATCAAACTGTCCAAACATAATTATTAAATTCATAAGAACTTCGTTTGAATAGTTTTGTTCCATTATTTTTGAAGGTATTTTCAACATCTGAGATGTCAAAAATATCGATACTATTCGTAGATTGTCACAACATTACTATCAAATAGGGATCATGGCATGCTTACCAAATACCGAATGGGGACACCATTTGCATGTACAAGGAACTTTTTCACAAATAAATGCTGATAAGTCTGAAACCTGACTAGTTAAGTATAGGTATGATATACATAGATAAAAAGCAAATTCCAGCAGCTTTCCGAATTTTCCATAACATACAGGTCATTCTATCTAAAATAATCAACTTTCAGTCACTTATTCAAGCAAACAAAATAACTGAATTTTTCTACCACCCTGTATTGAAGTAACGCAGATAAGACTGAAGTGCAGGAAGCCCCCAAGTATCACCAAACTCCAACCTAAATTTCCATATCACAGTGTTTCTCAACTCAAAGATATCAGCGTTTTGATAGGTCTTGATTTCCGAAGAAAAAAAATGAAAATAATTTTTATTTCTAAAAAGGTATAGATAGGTAAAGGGAAATATCATGACAAGTTATTGGGAAATTGTTGGAAATTCTGAAAATAATGTTCTATTTGAAAAATCAGAGTTGCTACTAATTTCTAATAGAAGTGGCAACACCGCATTACCGAAAATATTTTAGCAGGGTAGAGAATGTCCGACTATGCCTTCCATTAAATTTTCAAAGTGATCCGTTGTATGTTTCACCAGAAACGTCTAATGTGCCATCTACTGTGAATTACTCTATATATATATATATATATATATATATATATATATATATATATATATATATATAATATATATATATATATATATATATATATATATATATATATATATATATATATATATATATATATATAATTATTTACTCGAATTGTTGTTGCCTGTGATCTATTTTTAATCTCTTGATAATTATTAGCAATAACAGGCTGGTTGAATCTCAAAAAACTCGATTTTATTAAAAAGTTGACGTTTCACTACGACATTTGTAGTTCATCAAAACTTTTGAAACAATTGAAATCTCCTTGACATTTACTGATTTGAAAAAATTTGAATAGACAAAGACTGCTTTGTCTAGATTCAACCAGCCTGTTATTGCTAATAATTATCAAGAGATTATATATATATATATATATATATATATATATATATATATATATATATATTTATATATATATATATATATATATTTTTCTATATATATATATATATATATTTATATATATATATATATATATATATATATATATATATATATATATATTCATCGCCACCACAGCCACTTTGTTTATTACTTTGTGGAGCAACGCGTGGCCGGACAGCTAGTTTCACATAGTTTTTAATATTAAATCATGTAAAATATACAAGTTGACCATGGTCAATTCAATATACTACATCAAGTGAACAAGGAAATTTTTTTTTCAATAATCAAAAAAATTATCAAAAGGGAGCTGGTTATATGTATCAAGATAGAAACAGCTTTTGATTTTGATTCGGGGTAACTTGAAGATTTCTATAATTCACTGTTGGATTGTGAATGTAGAATTCTCGTCGCGGAATACCATCTTGGAAAGTTGTTCGATAATTTTTTTAAATTATTGAAATAATTTCTTTGTATTTATGTAGTACATTGAATTGACTATGGTCAACTTGTTTATTTTTCATGATTTGATTTTGAATATAGCGAATATCGCGAAAAGTAATTATAGAGTGCACTCTCGTGAGTATGTCCAAACATGTTGTAAAAACGCTAAGTAAGCGTGTTTTGGAATCACATACGCCACAGTTGCAGAGTTAACATTTCATCAGAGGAGTAGCTACCGCCTTATCAGCCGTATCATTGATACGGGGCACCCGGTCTACAAGGGCCCCTAACATGCCTGCAGAGTTTCCACTTCAGAAATGAGAAAAGTCAAAAAAGCAATTTTCGTTTTTCCCGCGTTAAGCGTGCTCCCAAAAGTTGGCAATATCGTACATCGGTTATTGCGGGATTCCCTTAAGCGGGGGAATCTCGCATTAACCGATTTACAATGACAAACCAAGGAGAGCAATTATATTCACGCGTTTTATTTCATCCCGGTTCAAACGTTATTATTATTACGTTGTAAAACAATACAATTTTGTTCTTCTGATTATTTGTTGGTTACTTAGTTTGATTTTTGAAAAGAATGAGTGGAAAGAAAAGAGATTACCCCAGTGCAGCTATGAAAATAAAATGTAAACAGAAAAGGGAGGAGGTTATGAAAAATATGCCCAAAATTTCTTTATTTTTTTTCAGCAATCAGCTTTCGTGAGTGATATAGATTGCAATGGTAAGTACTACTTATTTATCTACCTCTAGCGAAAGGTAAATTTGGTTTTTCGACATAACATCTCAGTTAATCTTTATGAACAATTAATTGCTCTGAAAACATGCTTAAAATCTGAAATTCAAAAAATTAGTTCCATTAAGGAACTCATGGAATTATTGCTGATAAAATTCAATAGCCTTGCATCCAGTTTCCCGGAGGTAATCACAGCATGCTTTTTATTCTTGACCTTACCCGTTACAACCGCAACAGCTAAAAGAAGTTTTTCGAAATTGAAACTGATAAAAAATTACCTAAGGACTTCGATGGGACACAAACGGCTGTAAGATTTGGCTAATAGAGGCAGAAATGTTAGAAAAACTGAAATCGTCTTCAGTTATAGATGATTCAATGAATCAATTTGCCGAAAAAAAGCAAGAAAAGTGTATATTTAATTTGAATTGCTTCCTAGCTCAATTTCTAGAAGGAATTGATAACTTATAATCAATAAACATTTATTTTAATGTAACGTAAGCATTTTTGTTTTTTTTTGTGAGATATCCTTAATTTGGGCCGCCGCAATTAAATTTGATACAGGGCCTCTCCAAGGCTCGCTACGCCACTGCATTTCATGTCAGGAAATATGTATTCTCGCGATTGGATTCTGCATTTTCGATCTAAGCGGTGAATTGTTCCACGATTTGTATTGAATTTGTTTTTGAGTCGGGGTGACTTGACGATTTCTACAATTCCCTGCTCAATTGTGAATGTAGAATTCTCGTCGCAGAATACATATAACTAGCTCTGTTGGAAAGTTGTTCGACAATTTTCAAATTATTGAAGAATTTTTCTATTTCACTCCGTGTAGTAATTTTCATTATTTTAAAATTTAACAATCGTGGATTGATTATTATGGAATCTCAAACTCACCCTCATGCCTTGATTCGAATAGTCTCGACAAGAACTGATAATATCATCTTTGGGAGTAAAAAGAGCCACCATGAGTGCATTTTTAGCTCCAGGTTCTACAGAACGTTTTGGAGTTCCATTCAAGAAATAGTCTCTATCATATCCGTCTTCTGCATCCCATGCATAGGTGATGTCTCGCTCAATGTCCCAATCGTGTTTGACTCTGGAAGTGGAATTGAATTATTGGAATTCGTCAAAACTCACAGATTGACCGGAAAAATATTCTGTTTCAGTGAGAATTTTTAGAAAACTCTCGGAAATACTTGAAGCCCTGAAACATTTGATATGCAGTCACTTTCGTTTCGTGATTCAGTTATATGACACATGTGTTTCAACGAAAAATTCATTGAATCTATATGCAGATAATAATATATAGTATGTCCAGCGAGAATTGGCGTTCCCCTCATCAATTAAATATGACGTTGATCGGGAACAGAGTTGCCTGAGTGATAAATAATCTCAAATCTAATTAGCTGACCCAATTTTCAACAAAAATCAGATATAGAGGTTATTTGGGCGATTGAAAAACGTGAAAATAGGTCGAGAGGGTCCGAGAACATTGCAATTTTTGAAACAGAATGACAACTTAACATTCAATTCAACTTATTTTCACTACTCGGAATGTTAATTTTTCTTGAAGGATACATACGGTTTGATATGTTATGGACAGAATATTTGTCTAAATGAATGGTCCGGTCACTTCCACCATATAACTAATATTTCAGAAAATTACTTACGACAAATATGAATTTTAACAATTTCCAATTTTATTCATTTGAGTAGGCAGCATTGCGTCGTTGTTTGCGCATGTCTGTAACGTGCACGACAATTCTCGCTGGACAGACTATATTATTCATCGGCTGTAGTATTCTGATTCTATCAGATCAATAAGGCTGACAGATTCCCAAAAATGATGGTTGTTAATGTAGGTAATTCTCAAGAAGTTACTTATACTATAGATTTCTTGAGAACAGCTGAATAAACTCTTGTAAAAAAGACTAAAAATGATTTTGCGTCCAAAGCTGTCACCTGTTGAACTATTAAGGCTGCTTGGGCACTTCTTTCAATTTTATAGGTTTGAGATTAATACAGCTAAGTGAAATTTAACTATGCCAAAGAATAAACTATTAGATTCTTTCCATGCATTCTAGAACATTCTAGCAACCATATATGCGAAAACAAATTATGTTATATTTTGATTTCAGCTAAATAAATTCACATTAATTTTCATCTATCATGGGAACAAAATATGAAATACTGAATAGAATGCTAATGGAAATTTTTTTTATGGGTAAGGTTTGCTTTGAAATCTCAAACAGAATTGAAAGAAGTAATTATTTTCATTCATAAAATGAATTGCTTATTTGAAAAAAAAAATTTTTGTGGTAAATAGAAAGATCTTAGTATATATTATGTCTTATAACAAAACTATTTTTAGTTTTCTCTTATTTCGCGCTAATTAAAAAAATAAATATTCGAATCTAGTATCAAAAACACGCCGACAGTTTCCGAACAAACAAAAGTGAGTGTGACGTCTCAATGTTAATTTCTAAATTTCTACTCATCCTAGCACACAGCTGATATAGTATTCTGGCTTTTATTCGACTAAATCTTGATGTAATCTTGAATATATTAATAAATATATCTGATGAGTTATCATGCTTACTTCGTACCATTATGTACGAATACTACAAAAACAATTCCCCAAAAAATGTTTTCGAATGTTCAACAAGATGTTATCAATCAGGTATATTATCGGAGTTAGACTTTATAAATCTTTTTCGTAATCCCATACTGTTATTTTGATTTAACGGTATTCAGATGACCATTGAAAAGTCAGTGTTGACGGCCGCCGGCCGTTATAATTTCATAACGGCCGGCGGCCGTTAAGAAATCACTTGTTCAAATATTTATTTCAAAACATCATTCTGCTTACAATAACAACATTCAAATCTTGGTCCACAGCGAGTTGGGAGAATAAACCTCTGATTTTCATTTCGCATAGGCTAATAATACATCTTCATTAACCACCTTTACATTCTTGCTTTTACGCCACATTTCAAAATTTTCATAATATTTTTGATATCGCTCTAGAGTTATTTTCGGCAGTTAATCAACACTCGCTGCACTGCACATGATTCTCCCAATATTTCTAAAGGAATTTAATTTTGTTCCTCAATTTCATCCATGGTCGTCGTTAAAGCGAACTTGAGAACACAAAAAACTGACGTTGTTTATAAAACTGTCAAACTGTTCCATGACAACAGAGTGCACGACGTTGGGATTTTTCTTTAGAATTGCGAGGTACGGGGCTTTTTCTTTCTTCGGAATCAAAATATAATCTTTCAACGGGATTACGAAAAATTTTTAAAGACACACGGCTGATACGCAAATAACGGATTCGGTTAGTTATAATCCGAGGCGCAGCCGAGGATTACAATATCCAACCTCATCCGTTATTAATTTGCTACATATCGGCCTTGTTACGTTAATAACACACATGACTGAATAAAAGTACCTATTATAAATAATTCTATGCACTGATTTTCGGATATTTTTAGTCAATTTACACGTAGAAGCAGTTGACACTTGTCTAACGAGGAATTCCTTGAACATTGTGACGTCACAAACATTGCCGCCCATCGTGGCGCGTTTGTAGCCCTACGATTCCTTGTGAAATTTTTTCAATTTTGAATTGTTTATAAATAATGAAAAAAAAATTTAAAGGGCCTTTCGCCATGAAAGTTAGTATAATTTATGATAAACATTTGAAATACATAAAAAAATTGATAATTCTTTTCTCGAAAACTCAATACAAGTCAAGTAATTGTGACACTACTACTACTAGTATATGATAAATAAATTGAATAATTTAGTAGCAAGTATATGTGTTAATAATGACGAAATTAGCAGCCAAGTGCATCTAACACTTAGATTACTTATTAATTTTTGTAAAATCTTGATCATAACTTTTCGAACACTTGTTAACGTCAAAGATTGAAATATATTCATTAGTAATACTATAAGTACTTCAAAATAATCAGGTTATACATCGATAACTTGTTGCATAATTACAAAGACTGTCAGTTTGACAGTTTAAATAATCCGACCGCGAACCGGGAGGATTATTCTGTCAAACTGACACGAATTGTAATTATGCAGGAAGTTTGGGATGTACCTATAACCGTATTTATTTTGAAGTACGCATTGTATTTGATGCGATTATTTTTTGAGTATATTAAGTAAAAATCTCCGAATCGACTCATTTTTGAACAGTTATTGATAAACGTCAAAATTTGACGGTCCTGTTAGATTTCGATTGGTAGAGCTACTCTATGTATAATCAGGTTTTATCGAAATTATACAAGGTAACTTAATTAAATTGATCGTTCTGATTGGTAGAAAATCATACGAAAAAAAAATCAAATTTATAATTTTTCAACTAGAAACTAGCAATGTATTCGATTCAAGGAAGACTTACTACTTCAATTTTCAGCAGCCACATACTTACACATCATCGGCATATATATCATGCACGTCGAACATGTTAAAATTGTAGCATAAACCTTCATCAGTTAAAATAGGCTTCAATATACTCTCACAGTCATATGCCCTTCCCATCCATTTGCAGTAACTTAACTTCAGATCCACTGATTTACACTGAAAAACAGAATCAATATTTATGAACGTACTCTCATTGATTCAATGAATATCAACTATGCTCAATGATATTTCAACTCACAGTAGCAAGGACTACCGAAGTAAATGTCTTTTAGCATAATTAACACAGAAATATAAAAAAGCGCATGAGCAGCAGAGCTTCGTCACTGAGGTCGAATTTTTCTCGCGAAGTTCATCTCGTCAAGATGCGATTCAAAAGGAAAGAATTATGATTAACAAAACTTAATTTGATTTTACTACGTTTATAATCACAAAATATTTTGAAAAATATAACACTGCGATTGCAATTTCGGTCACTAGACCATCATCGGGCAGATTGAGTTCTTAACTCAATCTGCCCGATGATGGTCTAGTTGTTAATCATGTTAAATTATCACGTAGTAACGACGGATTCCATCAACTATTTAGAAAGAATTATGGTTTGAAATCCAAACCTCAATAGCAAACCGAAATAAAAATTTGAAAATAATTTATTTTCTTGAAAAAAACATTCACGAAGTCCATCGCGTACTGAATAACTATGCTCTTACAGCAAACCGTAATGAAAATTAAGAAATAATTCATTGTATCCAAAAAAAAAGTCGTGGAATGCATCTCATACTGATAGCGAAGCCGATAGAAATGCGTTTCGACCGTAAAAGTCTCCGGTTAAGCAAAAAGAGTTGATCATACGCAGAAACGAGAAATGAAAAATGGCGACGGTTTGAAAAAAAATATCCTAATTTTGATAGTTTTGTTCTGTACGAAAACAACCCCAGATACCCAATTTTAGCTCAATTGGTTCGATGATATATAATATATATATATATATATATATATATATATATATATATATATATATATATATATATATATATATATATATATATATATATATATACAGTGCTTTCATGATGAAAGGAACAAATTCATTAAAAAATTAGGTTTCTATTTCATGTTAAAATCCTCGGACAGGTCGATTAGTATTTTTATTTGGGCAATTTTCGCAATAAAAATTTTGTATACAGGGTGTCTCATTCAAGAGCTATGGCTTTGTCATTAGTTTTTTTAAAGGTAATACCCTGTATATTATTTCACTTTACAATTCTACGATAAATTCTTATCACTTTTTGTGAACATACCATATGCCTCAACTTGATGGATTCCCAGATTATAACGGAGATAGTGGAGCACCTGGAGATTTAAAATGTGGATTAAAAAGTACAAAAAAAAATTTAGGTAAACATTGTCATTAAATCTGAAGAATGAAATTTCACATGTACCATCTGAATTCATTCACTGGTGCTGTATAGTCCGCAGTTTTCACGTTTTTAACGCTCCAGGCACTACACTACTTCATTGTTTAAGAAAATGCAATTACTTGAGAGAGAACGTATTGAAGTACTTATGATG
>JARQZK010000790.1:100000-130000 GCA_030704885.1 Cynegetis impunctata | reverse complement strand
CATAATATAGTATTTCGGATAGAAGTTAATTAATACTTACAGTTAGAAACAAGATTTATTTACAAAATGAAACAAAATAATATACGTTTTGTGATATTCGTAAATATGTGTAATATTCAAATGATCATTAAAAGTTGACTGTAATAGTGCCGGTATTTTGCAGCCTTATGGTGCTAATTGATAATTTCAAATTAAACCTAAAATCGACCTTAGTTTTTTAACTAGATGTGACATAAAATGTAAACACTGTGTGGCATCAATTTGAATACCAACTTAAATTAAAATTGCTGCATCTGTTACGAAAATAACGACAAAAATAATTTCATACAAAAACCTTTCATGACGCTGTACATCAAGTGTTAACGACTTTAAAATTTTGTGTTGGCCCTATTCCAAATTGACTATGCGTGACTTACCAATATATATATATATATATATATATATATACATATATATGTATATATATATATATATATATATATATATATATATATATATATATATATATATATATATATATATATATATATATATATATATATATATATATATATATATATATATATATATATATAAAGAATTCTTATAGCATAATTAGAAATAAGTAGGATTTCATATATTATGTTTATTAAAATATTTAAGTGAGTTGGGTACTCACAATATCGAGAAATTCGAAAGAATCATCAGTGAAAAACTCTGGACCTTCTGATAAATTGCCATAATTCGAAGCCAAACATGTGAGAGAGATGAAATCGAAGAATTGCCTGTAAGAAAGTAGACATTGGTTAACACGTTGACTGCCATATGTATATATATATATATATATATATATATATATATATATATATATATATATATATATATATATATATATATATATTATGCACATTGGCAAGACTCTGGACGCCGTGTGTATAGATTTTATACATTAACAGTGTTAAACTTCCAAGCCATGTTTATGTGATTTCTGCATATATACCATACTTCTCTTATGTGGCTCGGATTGCTACGGCGTACAATCAATCCATAGTAAAATAGCAGGGTGATTTATTGTATATTTTCAGAATTATAAGTTTTTATTATAATCTCTGGATTGCTGGCATTGAAAAATATTTTTGAGTTTTTATAAAATAGCGTATTGCATTATTTCTTTTGTAAAATACAAAAATTCATTCAGAAAGTATTGGGGATTTCACAAAATCGTTTCACAAAAAATAAAAAAATAAAAAATTCATTTTAGGGATTTGATACAGAAATAAACATAATTGGAACATAACATTTTGGCATCGACTTATGATGCATGGAAAAATATTCTATGCAGACTGGTGGTTTTTCAGGACAAGCTGTACATACGTAAATGACTTTTTTACTGTGATTTGTATTCGTGCTTATGATATATGCACACGGCGTAGTATGAAAATCAAAATCAGACGCCGTGTGTATATATTTTATTCACAGCTCAATAAATCTAATTCATCTTATCAATCGATTCAATTACGATACAGAAATTGATAAAAGTAGACAACAATCGATAATTCACAATAAAATTATTTCAGCGCACTGGACCCTATAGCAAATTCTGGCTCGGCACTCAACGTGTATATTCGATATTAACACGTTAGCTACCGGAGGCCACTATAGTGGCCCATTGGTTTACTCACCGTGAACCGCGGCCACTATACTGGCCGTAAATTCAAACTTAAATTTATGCAATGTAAATTTTGCCGGCTCACGAATGGTGACATGTATGCTGTTTTCGGTCTATCACGAAGTTAGCGACGCGCGCACAGCCAGTTAAGTCGCCTCTGGTTCACTTTATGTTACTTTGTTTACAGTCGCACACGTGTATTTTCTATGCCAGTTTGCCTAGTTTTAAATGCAAATTAACTAGTTTCATTAAATTTATAGTGTGTTAGGGTTGTTTTTACCTGTCAGTGTTCCTACAGAAAATAGATTCCGCCAAGATAGCAAGGTATACATTCATTTAATTAACTGTTGAATATTTTTTGAGTGATGCTTTTTTAGCGGGTCAAAAAAAAAGGAACACATACTTACAACGTCCTTTAACTCAAGCTGAGTTAGAGGAGTTAGCAATGGCGTCAGATGGTACCGAAAGTAGTGAAGATTGAAGATGAGTATTCAAGCGGTAATTCCATTGCTTATAAAAATTATGACCGAGGAAAAAATGATTCTGTTGATTCTTCATCAAGTAACAGCAATTCGAATAACGACCCAGATGACATTTGGCCAAGTACGCAAAGCCCTCTGGTAACACAATCACAACAGCAAACAAGTAACTCTGACGATGAGTGGACGGATGGTGAAGACGATCCAAAAACCTCTCCTTTCACGCCACAAGAGTATATCAATATAAACATTCCAAGCGATGCTAGTGCACTGCAATATTTTCAATGATTTTTTGATGGTGGTATAATTGAGATAATTGTTCAAGAAACAAATAGACGAGCTAGAGAAGTATTTGATAATCAGTCGGTATCTACAAGGAACAAAAAAATAAGAAATGGCATGAGGAATGCCTGTTTCATCAGTAGAGAAAAGCTTCAATCGAAAATGACTCCTGCAGTTTCTTGAAGAAGTTTTGTTCGACATTTTGAAACCAGAACCGTTAACACCACTAGTCGCAGATTTTCATTCGTATTACTTTCCGGCTGAGAAAACCGCAGAAAAGAAAACCATGCAGAGATGCAGGTGGTGCTCTGAATAAAAAATACGAAAACGTTCAAGTACCATTTTCCGCAATGTGAAGGTCAGCCTGGAATATGTGTTGTGCCATCTTTTGGAGAGTGGCATATCAATTTGAATGTTCAACTTAAAAAAAGTTGTTAACTTTAGTATTTTTGCATATTACTATTTTTGATGTAACACGATTATTATTTGAAATATGAGATATTTTATTTAAATTCATTTGAGGCCACTTTAATGGTCGTTGGTCTAGTAGAATGTATGTGACTACCCTCAGAATATCGGCCACTTAAATGGCCCTAAAAAAAATGTCGGAATCTCATCAAGGGTGCCAAGCTTATTCGTTAGCTACAAGAACCATTTAAAAATTCTAAACGGATCAAAAGTTATGGTACTTGGTTTATTACAAGCGACCAGCTATAGCACGTCGGTAGCGAACGTGTTAACATAAAAACACTATGAAGAAAGGTAGCACTTTGAGTTGTATGAAAAAACAATAGCTACAAAAAAAATTCCCACTTGAAATATCTTTCGATTTTTCGATATTTTTTTGACCAAAATCGATCATTTTCTATCATATTATAGATTTTTGAGAAATGAGTCTATTTTAAATTCAGATATTTAAAACAAAATTCTAAGTCGACATGCAGCTCACAAGCTATCTGAGGTTTTGAATTTCAGTTTTAGATGTTTTTTCTCCAGGAAACTGTAATGTAATAGAATGAAGTGATTTCTATTATATTCTAAAAATGTGCTTCTGCTTGTCATAAGTCAACATTGTTTTTCAGAACGAATTTAATTAAGGAAAGTAGTTTGAAAATTATCAAATGACCTGGCTGCGTGTATCCTTTTACCGAGGATTTCACACTTCCTTTCAGAATAATGGTGAATAATATAAACATGGCAATTTACTCCAACCCATGTAAAATAGACAGATGTTTAGTATCAAGTTGATACCATCAGTACTGCACATTCGGTGTGAAGTGAATCGCCGAATCTCCTGTTATATGCCTTGACAGCTGTGGTACAGGGTGGGCCAAATTGGACACTTTTAAAGGGAAAGTCCTGTTTTTAAACTAGATAGATGAAAACTGATGACGGTGTCTGAGGCTCAATTTTTATGACAAACTTAATGGTGAAATCCGCATATCGATATCTATCATCGTTTCTGAGTTACAGCATGTTTTTCGAAAATGTTCATTTTCGAAAAGTTGCTATAACTTTTTTCCTGTCAAAAATTTTTTGGTTCTATGAGAACATCCTCGAAGCACTTTTTTACGTAGAATTCAATGTTTAAGTAATTTATTTTTTCAAATCATACATCAACAGTTATTGACGGAAAATTAATTCTTTTTAATGAGATACCCAGTATATTTCTGCATATTACGATAGAACTTAAAATTACCATTTCAAAAATGTAGCACACTTGACGTTTTACTAGAGTCATCTCTGAAATTCAGAGCTTTTAAGTTTATTCATGTAGACTTCGAAATGCACACTATGAACAAGTAGGCTTTGGACGAAGCGGCGATAAAACAGGAAGCAAGTGTTCACTAGTAGCTATTAATTGTTAGGAAAGCTGTTGACAGCAGTACTTAACAATCATAGTTTCAGTAAAGCTGATAACAATTTTACTATATCTACACTAATAAATAAAACTAGAACAATAATAATAATAATAAAGAACAAAATATTTCTTCAGAAGAAGTGTTCAAAATGTCGAAAGTTTGAAAATAAGATCTTTCAACCTTCCCCAGAGGTAAAAGTCCATAGGCGTTAGGTCCGGTGACCTGGCCGGCCAACGGTTGGGTCCTTGGTTGGCTATCCAATTATTGCCAAAATTTGCAGCCAAAAAATTGCAGACAATTGCAATTGTCTTGTGAGGCGAAGCCCGGTCTTGCTGAAAATATATTTTCCTGAGCTCCATTAGCGGCAATTCGTCAACAAGTATTTCAATATGTTGCCTTAATATTTCTAAATACCTCTGAGAAGCTAGAGTGCCATTATAAATGACGTGGCTGATAATTCTACCCCTAAAAACACCTGCCCATACACTGAATCCAAATCTTCCTTGACTTCTCTGCTTCACAATAGAAGGAGGTTTTTGTTGTGCCCAAGAATGAGATTTATAGCGGTTGAAAATACCGACACTGCTGACATAAGCTTCATCTGGCCAAATACAATTTGTTGAAAAATTAAGCACTTGGTTACAATTTTCCAGGAACCAGTGGCAAAAATCCATGCGGCGTTCAAAATCTTCTGGTCTGAGTTCATGAACTCTTCTGGGCCTGTATGGTTTGAATTTTCACTTTTTCAAAATTCGCCTAACGTGAGTTCTTGGTAGGCCTGTTGTAATTTTTAAATTTCGAATTGACGTTTTCGCATTATTAGCAACAGCTCGTAAAACGACTATTTCTTTCAATTCCCTATCCCTATTGATGCATCTGATTTTGGCCTTATCTTTTCAAATTGACCACCATCAATTAGGTTGTGTTGCAATCTTGAGAAAATGTCTCTAAAAGATTGCCTTCTATCTGGATTTTTCCGTCAATAACTGTTGATGTATCATATGCAATAATAAATTACTTAAACCATTGAATTGTACGTAAAAAAGTGCTTCGAAAATGTTTTCATAGAACCAAAGAATTTTTGACAGGAAAAAAGTTACATCAATTTTTCGAAAATGAACATTTTCGAAAAACATGCTGTAACTCAGAAACGATGACATATATCGATATGCGGTTTTCACCATTGTGTTTGTCATAAAAATTGAGCCTCAGACACCGTCATTAGTTTTCATCTATCTAGTTTAAAAATAGGAGTTTCCCTTTAAAAGTGTCCAATTTGGCCCACCCTGTACATGACGACCTTAGTAGGGTTGCCTCTCGACGAGACGAGACGAGACGAAAAAAGGCTCTCTCTCGTCTCGTTAGACGAGAGAAAATGTGACTCTCGTCTCGACGAGAGTCCGTTTCTCTCGCTCGAAAGAACCTCTCTCTCGTCTCGTCTCGTCTCGACCCTTTGAAAAAAATGCATTAATAATAATAATAAATGTAAAATATATCTATACGATAAAATTTAGTTTTATTCCGATTTATCCTTGTATTTCACAAAAATATTTAAAAAACCTGGCAAACTATAACATCTAAAGCAAGTAAACATACATAATTATAATAATTAATTGGAGATAATAAATAACTCATATTATCTAATGCCTGGACACTAGAGGGAGGAAAAATCAATTTTATAATAAAAGCGAAAAATGTGTATTGAGGTAAAGGGAGACTTTTCTTCCCTAACGGAGGAGGGAGAAAAAGTGCCATTTTTCTTTCCTGTATGCGGGTGAAAAATGTAACTTCTAACGTTAAACAGTTAAACGGTCAATAATGGATATTTAAAGTTAATAGTAAAAAAAATATTATTTTTACTAATTACTAGAATTTATTGTACTTTGGTATATTGTAACATAGTTACAAAAGTAAATGAAATTATTAAAAGTAAGTACCCAAATAATATAATAAAACAATGAAATGGGAAAAATTTGTGTATTAATCATTTAAGAATATATACTTATATATAATTCTTTCAGTGACGTCAGGACTAGTCCTTTTTCTAACCTAATGTAAACACCATGCTAGATAGTAAATGACGGAGAATGTGAAGTCACTATCAACGATCACTGAGAGAAGTATACTTTTTTATATATTACATATGACATATTTTGGTTCAATATTTTTTGAAGTTAAAATATTACATATTTATTTGCATCTTTACATGCTCTAGAACCCAAACGAGCTAAGTTAGAAAAAACACTTTTTATCCCAATTTTTAACAGCTATTCTTTCATAGAAATAGGTAGGTACCTACTTTTTTCCCAAAAATTTGTCACTAACTTTTTTAATAAATGGAATACATGGGCTTTTGGTTTTCCGCGGAATCTGATGAAACTCGAGTGTGCCCTTTTTATTTATTTTTTAAGAGACGTAAAATTAATATTATTAAAAAGCTATTCGAAAGCTAAGAAAGTCAAAACAGTTTTCCTCAGTGTTAGGGTGAGTTCGTGTTGAGGCTCGGAGCACTCGGAGAGCGCGCTGTTTTCGTTTTTCTGGTATTTTTGGACCTCGGAGTATATAAAGTTCGATCGGAGTTATTAAACTGTGCCAAACCAAAACACTAGAGTGTTTTTGGAGCTCCAATAATAACAGAAAAGCGAAAACAGTGCTCACTCCGAGTGCTCCGAGAGTCAAGCCGAACTCACCCTTAAATTATTCGGGTCGTCAAAGATGCAAATGTGTAATTTTTTAAGCTGAGGTAAATATCTCAAAAACTATTTAACCAAAACAAGTCATGTAGACCTTTATGTCTTGAATCGACGTTAATCCAAATGTATAATAATATACGGTATTTTTTTTTATTTACTCAAAAATGCAATGTTTAATTATTTTTCTGCTTTACCAGTCAGCAGAAAAAAAGCTATTTGTTTTACAGCCGTATTCAACATCTGCCGTTAACTTTTTAATAGGCTCTGTTGAGTGCGTAAAGGTGGCTACGCACCTAGCTGTCTACTTGACAAGTATGCTGACACAAGCTTTTTGTACAATTATACATGAATGTGTGTATGGTAAAATACAGCAGAAGTCTTTGCGAGTTTTACCATACACACCTTCATTTATAATATTGTACAAAAAGCTTGAAAAAGCATACTTGTCAAGTAGACAGGTATATGTGTAGTCGCCTTTACGCATTTCGCGGCCTGCTAAAAAGTTAGCAGCCGATGGTGAATACGGCTGTTAGTTTGCCAATCGAAGATAGCAATAGTGCAAACTTAGTCACACCCTGTATATATTATTACTATATACAACTACCCGCCAGTAGTGTAGATGGGCCGGTTCTATTAATTTAAAATGGATAACGTAAAAACTAATTACAATTTACACTGCTTATTTTCAAAGGATATTACGAGAGATATACCTATCTAAATATTTATCACGATTTTTGTATACTTTGATAAAAACTATAGGAAACATGACATAAATAACGGCTTAACTGTTTAATTTGTGAAATTGTAAGAAATGTTTGCTCGAGAGATCGAGAGAAACGAGAAATTCTCGACGAGAGAGAGACTTTCTCTCGTCTCGTCTCGAAATTTGTTTGGAGAGAAAATATTTCTCTCGTCTCGTCGAGACGAGACGAGACGAGAGACGAGAATCTCTCGTCTCGGCGGCATCACTAGACCTTAGGCCATCACGGAATAAGGAAACATTATACACTTCAAATATTGGAACTGAAGAAATCTTGATGTAAACCAAACCGAAATATCGATAATGCTGCAATAATTTGCAATGATTGTTTTGAGTTTTCAGTGTTTCCATTTACAATAATATAAATCTGCACCATTGAATGAAAATAAATACAAAAACCATAAAAAAATTATCAATTCTCACCAAACCAATACAAAGATATACGTAGAAAACTGTATAAACTTCGTTAATTTTTCAATCTGTTATATCTATCGCGATTACATACAATGTGTAAAAAATAAATTCCTCATAATAAATTAGAGTGATTCTGAATTACTATAACAAATATCTAATCAGTTTTGATAGAATGCACTGCATCAAACTTCTAAAAGAAGATCAATTTAGTAAGATTGTCTTTTGATGAGAATGGAGAAATACGAGTAATTCAAGCAGCAGAATAGTTGATTAAAATTCATTCTATCAAACAAACTGAATATTTCTTTGGTAAAAAGCTTAATTTTTTTACTTATTCACAAAGATAAATCATCTGAATCTAGCAAAAAATTAAGATTCCTGTTGATCTTAATATCAATAATTTTCATGAAATATCTTGGTAGCTTCTTTTTCATTCATTCTTTCATTTAGCTCAATCTGTATGCCAGATAAGTCTTCATTTTCTTATAGGTTGAAGAGAGAAAGAGATGGAAGTTAATTATATTTATCAATAATATTTCTTTATTCCATATTTCATCGCATAGTATTGTCATTTTAAGATTAAATGCAGGGTTCTGAAGATGAGCCCGGTATAGTAATTCAGGAAATCGAATTCTAAAATTTTCCCATATAAGATGAAGCAATATGACGGTTTTGCAGGTTCGAGTTATTCGAGAATATGATTCATCCTCGACAGTTTACTTGGAAACTTAAGCCTGATAGCGACAGATAGTTGTCCTATTTTCAGAATTTTGAGGTGCAAATAAAACAAAATAAAATCCTCTAGAAATGACTGGAGAATGATGATGCTAAATACGTGTATTATTCTCAGTTATAGTATCACAAGAGCATCGAAAATAATCAATTATACTTCCGAATCACGAGACGTATTTTGCGAAACATCCACAAGAGCGTAGCTCGAGTGATGTTTTAAGAAAATACGTCGAGTGACAGTATAACGACAGTAACGCCGAGGTCAGTATAACTATTATTTTTGTATTCGATACGATTATATAGCGAATAAACAACAAAGTCAGAACTATAACCAAAGCGTTTCATATTGAAAAATTAAACAAAACTTCACCAAACTTGATTATTAATTTTTTTGACAAACGTTAAAAAATCGCCAATATGAAATCATTCATATTTTGACACTAGGCGAAACACCAAAACGATTATATCACGTCGTCAAGAGTATATTCACTTATCAAAACGCAGTAACTATGCAAAATTCACGGATTCTATTGGCTTATTCACTCATGAGGTGTATAATCACAAATTATTCATGGAGGGCGGTTCGAAACGTGAAATAAAATTAAAGCACATGTTTTCAATTGAAAGTAGACAAAATTTGTTACAAACATACGTCACAATGTAATGAATTATGAGTGAATCCCTTAAAAAAGGAGTTTAATTTCGTTTCCTATTAAAATTTTTATTGTATCAGCGTCTTATGAAACTATATTTCATTGTAGAATGACTTTATTTGTTCAAACTGTAATGAATATATTTGATAAATTACGAATATCAACGTTTTTCTACAGCAGTCTGGCTAGGAGATATCTTATGAAGTAAACACGAAATGTATCATTTCATATGAGGTTATACTTTTCGGTTATCCTTACTTACTGGTCCTGTTCATCAGTTAAATTTCCTTCCCTATGTTGTTTCATTGCTTTTGTATAGTTCAAGCAATCCATAGAGTATTTTGTTTCTGGACAAATAGTTGTAGCGGGAAAGGGTATTTCCCATATACCTTCATCCTTTGTAGCCAGGGAAACTAAAATTGGTTTTTCTTTCCAATTGGCATAATTTCCATAGCTCATGTATATACAGCCAAAAATACATAGACCGACTGTTATGCACCACCACGATCTGAAAGTAGATTGAAATACTTTAGATACTTACGAACGTAATGAATGATATGTATATGGGAGTAAGAACTAACACTTCTCTTATCATAAGTGAATACATTTTTCTTCAAAATTGGTTAGTTAAGTTATATAGATATATATATATATATATATATATATATATATATATATATATATATATATATATATATATATATATATATATAAATATATATATATATATATATATATATATATATATATATATATATATATATACATATTGTTCAGCAAGATTTCCGCGGTCGGAAGTATTTGAAAAACTTGGTTCTCGGAATGAACCGCGTGGAAGATTCGAAAAATCTTGACGTTTTGGCTCCTTTTGCGAAGCCATCTTCAGGAGAATTAGAAAGAAAATAAATCAGATACGTGGCCTCATTCTGCCTACTCCACCAACCATAGTGCTTTCTGTCAACTCTGAAGTCTCAACCTACCTTCTCTTCAGAGTCAACTGACTGGTCGATCGAATGAATGAATGAAAATACGTTTATTCAAGATTTCTGGGGGGATGGGGTACATTTTGTTATCTAGCTAAATATTTTATTGTGGGAAGTTATAAGGTTTTGCAACCTTCTTCAACCCTGGCTTCACTTAATTAATTCTCTAACTGGTCGATCGTCGCGTGGCCGTATTTATAAGGGACGATGATTGGGAGGGGGACGGGTACTCACGCTCATCAATGCAGGATGCACTCTGATTGGGTGTGATATGGCGACCACTGAGAAGTGCTTTCCATGCTGATGGAAGTCTGTGACTGTCATCTCTGGTGTTCAAACAATTTGGACGTTTTTCTATTTCTACAGCTTCACGGAAAATTCGGGATTTGAAAGATCGGACGGGAGCAATCCTTTTTTGTATTGGGGAAATCGATAATATGGCCTGTTTGGGTGTGATGTTGGGAAAGGGCATTGGTGATATCTGAGTGTCTTATTGAAAGTGAATGTTCCTTGGCACGGAACTGAAAGCGTCGGTTTGTTTGTCTTATATAAGAACGAGGACAATTATTGGAACAGGGAGTCTCATAAACACCGTGATTTTCATTAGGAATTTTATCTTTGACGGATCTGACCAGATGGGAGAGTTTTTGTTGGGTGGTGAATATTGCTTTGATGTTTGTGTTCTTGAGAGATCTTGCGATCTTATCTGTTACTCCTTTGATGTAAGGAAGGAATAATTTAGGTGTAGATTCTAGGTCAGTGAGATTGGAAGGTGGTAGAGGTGGGTTGATGTTTGTGTGTTTGCGTATGTTCTTGTTGATTTGATATGTGTTGTAACCGTTCTGTAATAGGATATGTTTTAGAGTATTGAGTTCTGATTCACGGTGTTCGTCGTCAGATAGTCGAATAGAGCGGTAGATTAGGGTATTAACTACAGAATTAAGTTGAGAAGGATGGTGGTGAGACTGGGCGTTGAGATAACGGTTTGTATGGGTGGGTTTACGATAAACTGAATAGGAGTAGCCTTGCGATGGAAGTTTTTTGACCATGACATAGAGGAATGGCAGAGACCCATCCTTTTCCACTTCCATTGTGAATTGGATACTTGGATGTATGCCATTTAAATGATTTAAGAAGTGGAGCAACGAGTCTCCGCCATGGGGCCAGAATGCAAAGACATCGTCTACATAACGTAGCCAGCATGATGGTTTAAGATCGAATGACGAGAGAGCTTGGGTTTCGAAATGTTCCATGAAGATGTTGGCTATGACGGGGAGAGAGGGGATCCCATTGGGGCTCCCCTAATTTGTCTGAAGAAATTGCCTTGAAAGATAAAGTAAGTGTTGGCCAAGCAGTGTTTGATCAGAGATAGGTTGTCGGGATATTTGATGTATCGTGTCTGGGATGGAAACTGTTTCTTCAATGGGGATATTGGTAAATAAGGAGACAATATCAAAACTTACAAGGAGATCAGTTAGGGTAATATCAATATTTTTGAGGACTTCTATAAAGTGAAAAGAGTTTTTGACGTATGACTGGGTTTGTTCGGCAAGGGGTTGAAGGGTTTTGGCGAGATATGTCGCTTTAACTGTCATAGGCTTTTTATTAATGCCTGTTGAAGCACCATTTTTTCAAATCAATATTCTGTATTGTATTTTTGTTCAAATAGTTAATAGTTTTCATTACAACTGACAGTAACAAAGACAAATACGAAGGTTTTTATTCCAGAAAATTAGCGATTTTGTGAAAATAAAGCAACTTCAAAATTCAATTTTAATGAAAGTAACAACAATTGAGAGCTTCATTCTCTTTTAAAAACTTCTCTACTTAATGAACTTTATAACGGTATGCTACACATTGATAAATAAAAAACATTTCTTCTTCAAATTGCGGATATTCCTTCAGAAAGACGGAAATCGTTCCCCAAGGGGCCCTGGTGCATGAGATAATAATAATAACTGCGTTGATTTAAAATTATAATTTTAATTTTAGATTACTGTTAATCTGTTTAAGAAATTAAATAATTTGAAATTAGTTATAACAAAAAAAATACCATACCCATAGAAATGCAAATTTTGTATTAATCTTCTTTTCTCTATTAGCACTTTGGAATTAGATGCTCTATAATTTATAAATGAGGAGCAGACTCGCAAATTGCATTTTGTCCATTTTTACAATTTTTCAGGGGAAGCAAAAAAGGATCACGAAGAAATTAATCTTCACCAAAAAAAAACACTTGGTATATTTTAGAGTCATAAATTGTAGAAATCTTCAACTCCAACTTTCGTTTGAATTGAAATAAACTGAGAAAACTATGGTGTTTTTATAAAATTTCACTATTAAAATATTATTTTGAAACAAAATATGTATGTCAATACCAAGAACAAAACTTAAAAATTATTTCATGGTAAAAAAAACTTTTCACACGAAGACGTTGTCATCAGAATCCACACACTCACATGATTCTGTATCCATCTCTTCCTTTTTATTAGAATCTAACTCATGATTGTTTGCCTCAACTATTTTAGCAAAGACTTCAGTCATCCATTTTAACTCCGGGTCTGTGTTGTACCATTCGTCTCCAGATAACTCAATGAGTAATTTTTTCAAGCTATCAAGTTTTTTTTGTTTTATTGCATGTCCTAGTGGTATTTCGGAAAGTAAATTTGATCCAGACGTTTACGAGGCTTTAGAAGAGTTTGAAACTTTTTTGTGGGATCATTGGATCTATATATCTATATATCTATTACAAGATGGCGAACGATGAAGCATCCGATGCAAATCGCTCCTCGAATTCTCGCAATTTTAGAGAAAACTCGGACAAGCAATGCAAAGCTTGTAACAAAAAAGTTATAGATAGTGTGCAGTGTATAAAGTGCGCGGATATTTTCCAACCCTCGTGTCTTGTACAAGCCGCTGCGAAAAAATCAACACCTTGCCTACACGAAACATATAAACCACAAGACAATTCAGGAGAAGAAACTTTCGACGACACAAAAACCGAAAACCGCTTCCTTAAGGTGCAGTGTCAATATTTGAGTGAGTTATTGAATGAAGTCAAAAGTAAAAATTCAATATTGATACAAAATAATGAATTACTTATGGAAAAACTGAGAAATTTCGAGAAATCGACAAAAAATGGAAGTAAACAAGATAAGGAATTAACGGCAGGAAATACAATCGGAAACACCGAGCGAAATCAAAACAAACAGAGTCAACCATCGAATATTATGCAGTCAACAAATGACACCTTAACGTCAAAAGTCAAAGTTGACAACTCGACAAAAGTAAACACGCCCGTCACCGATGTAAACACAGAAGATACTAAGGATGATGTCGGAGAATGGAGTATGGTAGTGAAAAAGAAATCCAAAGCGAATAATTCCTCTCGATGTGGAACGAAGGTAACTGATAAAAACACGCCGATTCAAGGCGCCATTCGGAGACAATGGATATATGTTGGGCGAATCGCTGGAAAAGATGTAACCGAGGACGATGTACGGACATATATGAATAATGTCAAGGAACACGAACAAATTATTGTTAAGAAACTGAACACACTGGGTGGAAATTCCTCTTTCAGCATAGGAATGCCGTCTAAAGAAGCATATGACACGGTGTTTTCTGAATCCTTCTGGCCACAGGGAGTTATTTTGAGGGAATTCTCCTTTAATAAACAGTTTTTTCAGGGGAAACAAAGAGAATTGAACACAGGACCGCAAACACGAAACCGGGAAAGAACGAATACGATAAGACAGGAGAAGTAAAAATTTTACATCTAAATGTCCAGAGTATCACTAATAAGATGAACCACATTGAAACCCTCTTGAAAAATTACAATCCGATATTATTCTGTGCTACAGAGCACTGGCTTAAATATGAAGCATTAAGTAATATAATAGTACCAAACTACTCATTGCTTTCAAACTACTGTAGGGTGGAAAATATTCATGGTGGAGTGGGAATTTATTGCATGAAAGATAATCTGGACAAGTGCTCAGACATAAAATATCCAATAGCGATCTCCTGCCAGTTTGACTTTGAATGTGCTGCTGTAAGCATGTCTTGTTATTCTCTATGCATACTAACAATCTACAGATCAAATAGAGGGGATTTAAGTGTGTTTTTTGCTCGATTATGCAAAGTTTTAGATAAACTCTTTCCTCGCTTTACCAATATAATCGTCTGCGGCGATCTCAACATAGACTACTTGACTGAATCTCAGAACAAGATAACACTGTATGATATCTTTGATAGTTATGGATTGAGATCGCTCAATAGAGAGGCAACTAGAATTCAAGGCGAGAGTAAAACCGGACTGGACTATGTAGCAACGAACATGAAAGAAACAATAAACATACGTAACTTCGAAGCTGGTTTCTCAGATCATTATGCACAACTTATCTCAATAAACATGACAACACATGAACTAGAGGTGAACTCCAATACTGATGAACTTGTTCGAATTCGTGATTTCACTGCAATGAATATAGCTCAGTTTAGATTTTACTTAATCAAACTCAAAGATAGTCTCAAATATACTGCCACCAATGACTTTTTTACAACTTTCTGGGAAAGTTTCCTGTGGTCTTTCGAAGCATCTTTCCCGAAAATAGAAAGAAAAATACGCAAGAAAACAAAATCCTGGTATACTGAAAGACTAAGAGACGAGGCAATTATTTTGAAAAATCTGAATAAGGAACGCAAACAGAATCCTGGCAATGAAGACGTAAATGCAACTTACAAATCAATTAGAAAAGCTCATAATCGAAACATTATTGAGGCAAAAAAATCGTTCCACAATTCTCAAATTTCACAGTCTAGCAATAAGGTAAGAACGTTATGGCAAATAATAAAAGAAAGACTAAACAAAACCACTAGTAAAGGAAAACCAATCAGTTTGTCTAATAGCGATGGTACAATCACAGACAATACACAAGTAGCCAATGAATTTGGAAAATTTTTTTCAACAGTTGTCCAAGACCAACTAAATGCACACTTCAATGCACAACTTTCTGGAGAATGTACTACAGGGCTTATTGTGAGTGAGACCTTTTACTTTTTTCCTACGTGTAGTGCTGAAGTGGAAGATATCATTACAGGATTACCAAATAAGAAATCAACAGGCTCTGACGAGGTTCCAACATATTTAATAAAAAAATGTAAAACTGAGATTGCACCACTTATCGCACAGATATTTAACATATCAATTGAGAAAGCCGAATTCCCTAATTTTCTGAAGACGTCACTAATAATACCCATATATAAGAAGGGTGACCCACTTTCTCCCGGAAATTACCGACCTATCTCACTGCTAAGTATACTTTCCAAGATTCTAGAAAAGATCGCTGTCGTGCGAGTCAACAAATTCCTGACAAAACATGACATACTGGCAAGGGAACAGCATGGATTCAGAACAGGTTATTCTACAGAGACAGCTACTACAGAATTCGTGCAACACGTCGGTGATTTGTTGGATTGCGGAGAACATGTACTGTCTCTTTTCTTTGACTTGTCACGTGCTTTCGATTGCTTGGACTTTAATTTCATTATGGATAAAGTTGAAGCGCTGGGATTAAGAGGAAAGATCAGGGACTGGATAGAATCATATCTGTAGGGACGTAAATTTATCGTGAGAGTTGATAGTAACAATTCATCTAAATACGACATTGGTTCAGGAGTAATCCAGGGTAGTAATGCTGGCCCACTACTTTTTTTGTTATATGTCAATGATCTTCCAAGGCACATTCCAGTAGGAAGAGTATTTCAGTACGCAGATGATGTCTCAATTGTGATTTCCGCTCCGACGCAAGAAGAACTGAATCACAAGACCACTGTTATTGTGGAAGAGTTCAGTCAGTGGTGCTCTAAAAATAGACTTATACTGAACCACGCGAAAAACTGTGTGTCTGAATTTCCACAAGAGTTCCATTCCACAAGACGAAGATATGATAATAACGATAAGTGATGATCACATATTAAAACCGGAAAGAACTGCTAAATACATGGGTGTTCGCCTAAATGACACTCACAGTTGGGTGGACCATGTGGAAGAAGTATGCAAGAAATTGAATAGCGGATACTATGCTCTATTGAACCTAAAAATGCTGTCAACCAAGAGGGCCTCCTTAGTGCATACTACGCGTTAATATATTCAACAATGAGCTACAATATCATCGCTTACGGCAGAGCTACAGAAAGTAAAAGAATATTTATCGCACAAAAAAGAATAATCCGTCTAATGTTCGACTTGGATCCCCTGGAGTCTTGCAGACCAACTTTCAGAAAGCAAAAGATTATGACTTTCACCTGTATATATATCCTGAAAGTTCTCTGTTATATATATAACCGCAGAGACCATATTGAGAAGGTTGGAGATGTACATAGCTATGATACAAGAAACCTGAATCAGTTAAAATTGAGCAGATTCGCATACCAATCGTATAAGAAAACACCAGAGTATGCAGGATGTTACTATTTTAATTTATTACCTTTGGAAATACGTTCTGAAATTACCTTAACGAAGTTTAAAAGAAGGCTCAAACAAACTCTTATTAAGGAAGCCTTTTATGATTTAGTAGAATTTCAAAATTATTTTTAAGAATCTTTTATATTCTATTCTTGGGTATAATTTATGTCAACCTTGACTTGTCCTATACATATCTTGTGATTTGAGGATCAATAAAGAATATTATTATTAATATTATTATACAAAATTTCAGATTTCTTCACAACTCCTGAAGACTTACCTTTTTTAAGGATGATTCGTTTACTTGAACTAACTCGTACGACTTTTTTCAACCAATCTGGCGCCTTTTTAATATTCACCAATGACCAGTCAGTTCCAAGTTTTCTAATTTCTCCCACTTTCGAGTAAAGTTCTCAATATTTTTCAGGAGTCTTTATAACTGCGCGGCGTCTTAAAATCTTTTCCACCCTCCCGAAAATTCTATCCGCAAGAAGATAGAAATGGCCACGCACCGGAAATGTTACCACTATTTTTTAATCGTTTTTGGAGCTAAGTTATTAAGCCACAACATAAGCATGTGCACAATGAAACTATTTTTATTTTGCCCCCCGCATCCATAGGCAAAGAGGCGATGGATTTCTGTATTTGGGGAAAAATTACTCTTTTCTAAAAAATTTATCAGAGCCGAAGCTATTGCTGTGGCGCCCCTGCATGCCTGATGCTCCATCCATGAATGAAAATCCTAACAAAATGCATTTTGTCCAATGTCTTTGGACAAAATGCATTTTGAATGTACAGTACGATTGGACTTAATTCAGTTTGTTTGTCTAGGTAGTTTATTCTATTTAATTACATAGGGATTCACTGCACTTTGACGGTCCATATGCTTATAAAAAAGGTAGAGCTTAACCCAAAGAATGCAGCGCCACCTTTACCTCAAATATATAAAATATGGACAAAATGCAATTTGCAAGTCTGCTCCTCAAATATAAATTATCCAATAAAATTTAGAGGTTCGTAATATGATAAACTGTTGGGTAATGACTCAGTTTCAAGCACATTGGCATAATGTGATTTTATGATCGTTCATTTGAACAAAAGTTAAACTACCTACTAATTAGTTATTTATGTACCAAGTGCGTTATATAGAACCTAACGCTCGGAGAGAAACATTCGGCCCGAGGGCATTTGGCCCGAGGGATGAATGTTGCCCGATGCATAAAAGATTTTATTTTTCACGAAAAAGTTATTTTATTATAATGAAAAATCGATTTTAAAATCGGTTCATTGCTCCTATATTTTCCATTTTTCTTCTCATAGTAGGCATGTCATTTGTTGATATTTTGAAGTTTGTGAATATTTTTGTCATCATATTTAGTGAATGTCATTGCTGCTTTCTTTGTGTAGTCTCATAGAAATAATGGAAATGAAAATGAATTTACCCAAGAATATTATAGAAAATGCAGCCAAAGCTGCGAATAATTGACTGCCGAAGAAATCCAGAGTCGTATACGACAAGGATTATGAAGTATTTAATCAATGGCAGTTGCTTCATTTCTCCTCGTACAATTAGCGGGCGTTATGAACCATTATGCCCGCTCATTCCGCCCTAGGGAATAATGAGTGTATTTATAGCAACTGTATCTAAGGTAAAATCAACAAATAATATACAAGTGGAAAATAAAATAATTTAATACCTACCTACTCTTTTGTTACACATTTTGTTCGAAAAAAATTATTTCTGCTTCAACATTTTTTTTTTCGTGTTGCACAAAATGAAAGCAAGTAGGTATTAAATTATTGTTAGTAGTTTGACTTTTATTCAAATAAACGATCATAAAATCACATTTTGTGGGCGAAACCCCTGGATTTTTCACAATTGTAGCTGAGGACTTTTACCGATAACTTTGTTATTTTGTATTAATTCAGAAGAATGTTGATTTAAAGTTTATTAGAAATTTTTTTCTAGAAAATGTGAGTGAGAGGGAGTGATTCATACGTGCAATCTGTTCAGTAAGTATGTACTTGCGTAAAGAAAATATAGAATGTCTGAATTGTAGGCGGCGTAAGCGTATATGAATTACGTACAATATTTTTTTGAAATATTACAGTGATGATCGAAAAGCGACATCGTGCACTACGCCCAAACACCATTGCATAAGTGAGATGTCTATATGATATTGAAATATTTGATGCATAGCTTATTTATATTAGGTACAAAACGAATTACGAATTAGAGAACGATCCTTTGTAATAGTATATTACATACCGAGCGGGGAAGTAATCTATTACAGCCGAACGGCAAGGTAGCATACCGAGGTGCGCAGCACCGAGGTGTGCTGCAGACGTGAGGCTGGAATGATTTTCCCCGAGGTTTGTATACTATTTTACTCACAATCTATCACATTAATAATCAAGTTCTGATAATAATTATTATTACTTGTATTAATTAGGCAACATAAAAGTTAGTTGATTTAACCATAGATTCGATCTGACAGTTGGGTCATAATTCACAATTTAATTTTTGACAATATTAACGAAAAATGTCCGACTGCGAATTTGAATCCATACTACTAGAACTTCGAGTAGCTGCAGAACTAACATCCGAAGGCCTTATTCCTGTGAAAAGCAGAGGAAGGTATGTGAATACGGAGACTGTGCTCCTTGCCTATTTCGGTGAATTGAGTACCTAATCAGAATAAAGCCAGTACATTATGGTCAAGGTACTTGATGCTACGAACACTATTAAATATAGGCAATCAGTAATTATGCAAAATTACGGGCATACATGAAAAGGCAGAATGTGGGATGCAAAGCTAAAAAATCAAGTGTTCTTTCCAAAGCAAACATCGATAAATTTCTAAACGATGCTCTGATAGAATATCTCCGTCAAAAGGTAACATTTTAATTTCTTTAGTGCATATTAAAGATGTTAAAGTACAAATTTCTATCAGGTTGCTTTGATTATTGGCATTTCTGGAGCTTGCAGGTGTGATGAACTTCTAAAAGAAAATCCTAAAACGTCGGCATCATCATCGAATTCTGAAACTCATAACTTTAAGCAACAAGGTCTTGCTTTAACGGTCAATAGTAATCATAATTCGACTGTAACTATTAATATTTATAATTCCAAATAGTTTTTTTCTTTTTATATTAAATGAATATCGAGTTAATTCTGATTTATTTCTATACTAGTAGGTAAAGTGACACAAGCTAGCCGGTAAAGTGACATTTGCTAGCCGGGAAAGTGAGATTTGTTAGCCGGGGAAGTATGAAGTATGTAATGAAGCGCTTCCCGACTGTTTTGAAGGTTAGAAAACCATCGATTACCGATCGATTGTGACTAAAATGTTTGTTCTTAGTCT
Source organism: Cynegetis impunctata (assembly GCA_030704885.1). NCBI lineage: Eukaryota > Metazoa > Arthropoda > Insecta > Coleoptera > Coccinellidae > Cynegetis > Cynegetis impunctata. Next base: position 109,660 of record JARQZK010000790.1, on the reverse strand, counting down.
GATTGTTATATCGATCAACTTTTCAAATTTCCAGGGAAGGTACGGCTTCATCTTAACCCCTCCTGTGGGGGCCAATGAAATTGTCATCATTTTTATTTATGTTTTCTGAATTAAAAATCCAACTAAAAATTTGACAACCTTCCAGAAATTCATAGAATGTAGCACAACAGTGTACTCAGCTATCAAGTTATACTCTATGAACTGAATAGTGGATACTATTCCATACATTTATAAATGCTTGCTCATATATTTTTGCTAGAACATGGAAAATAAGAATTTTATAAATTTCAATAGATTTTATGGAAATGATTCATGACAATTACCTACTCTGACAGAAACAATATATAATAAGAGAAAGCAAGAAGTTTACCACACGAACAATTTGAATATACAGAACATTTAGCCCATTATGTCCAACTGTTAAATCATATATTTTCACTACATTTTGAGGTGTTAAAATTAGTCTTCTCTAAAGCTAGCAAGTTATATACGATTAACTCAAATGTTCGTACTGTTCCATAGATTTAACCCTCTCGGTCAAGAATTAAAACTATTGGAGTGAAAAATCTGAAATTTACTGTGATGCAACTTATGATTTTTTGAAAATTTTTGATATTAAATTCAGATTTTCAAAATGCTCCGTTTGGGCACTATGACATGTCCCCAATTGAGGACATCATGAGCTGATGGAAGACAAAAAATTTTCAGAAATATGTTCAGAGGGTAAAATATTAATATGTTTTATTAAAATAACATTACAGGGTATGGTATTTCATGAATGGTCCATTTTCGAAGTACTAAAATGTTTAAAATTTAACTTTTGTAGAAATAAAATAAAAGTGCTGTAATATTTACATAGATGTTGCGTTTACCGCTAGTTCACAATGTCCTCAAATCAGGACACCACACTCTCAAAAATCGCTGATTACAATATGCACAAAAAATCACCAAACACAATTACTTTGGAACAAGTATACACTTATTGTGAACGTGAACAAACAGTTTTCAAACACGTGGTCTAATGAATATAACCAAAAAAAAAATAAACAGTAGAGCGCTACACTGCTGTCACAGCTACTCTACGGAAACCTATATTTCAAATGAATGAATTTTTTTTCCATCAGCTTGTATATGGCAGCACATATATTCATTTGGAAGTATATGATGTCCACAACTGAGAACAATGTGACAGAGAAGTAAGAGCAAGCAGCACTTCATAGGAAAAAAAAAAGTAGGTTGTCCTCAATTGAGGACAAGGTGAGCGAGAGGGTTAATGCGTGTTCATAATTTTTGGCTCAAATATGAAAAATAAGCATTTGAGAAATTTAAATAAATTTCATAGAAATGATTCATGACAATTACTCACAGAAAGAATATATAATAATATATTAACAAAAAGTCTACCAAAGGAACGATATAATCATCAGAGTGCCTTCAATAAGTTATATCCAAACATGAAATCGTACATTTTCAGATTTTTAACAACAGTATACTCTTCAGCTAGCAAGTTATACTCCACGCACTCAAATAGTTGGAAGTATTCCATAGATTTGATGTTTTTTCATATTTTTTTTGTTAAAACATGGAAAATAAGAATTTGACAAATTTAATTAAATTTTATAATTCATACTGATTCCTTCAACAGAAATAATATATAATAAGAGATGGACAACAATTTTACCAAAGGAAGGATACGTAGGAATATATATATATATATATATATATATATATATATATATATATATATATATATATATATATATATATATATATATATATATATTATATATTTATATATATATATATAAATATAAAAAATTATATATATATATATATATATATATATAAATATATATATATATATATATAAAATATATATATATATATATATATATATATATATATATATATAATATATATATATATATATATATATATATATATATATATATATATATATATATATATATATATATATATATATATATATATATATATATATACGGGTAGTCTTGACTGGCTAGTTGAGGAAAAATGTATTTATAAATTTTGAGGTTGCAGTCAGAATAATTGTTGCGCTAGGTTAAAGAATACTCTTTGTCATATGGTCGAGCTTTCGGAAATGGTTATTTCCTTTATCAAGACATTAACTTGAGGTTATATAAATTTTGAAAAAACGTAAACGAGGAACAGAAAAGCTGATGGGTACAATCTTGAAAATTCGTCACATATGTAAACATCCAATTCAAGAAATATAAATCTTATTTTCAACAATCAGTAATTTCCCATCTTGCTACCTACAGGAAACCAGAACAAACAAAATATATATATATATATATAAATATATATATATATATATATATATATATATATATATATATATATATAGTGACTTGTCAGTTATCTCCAAGCTTGAAAACTTACATTTTCTCCACATTTTTAGGTGTCAAACCACAGAAGTATCTGAAGCTAGCAAGGTATACACTATGCATTCAAATAGTTGATAATATTGTATACAGTCAATACTGGTTTATATTATATGAATAAAATATTGAATAGCTAGCATGTTATATACCTTGCAATGAAATAAAAGATACTGTTTCATAAACTCAAGGATAGTTTTTATGTTTTGAATAAAAAATGGAAATCAAATTTATTCTAAAAGGCAGTCCCATTATTTTTATTATAAAAATATTTCATGCAGAATCTAATTTATACATACTTTTCAAAAGCAGAAGATTCCTTCACCAAATAATTCAACCCTTGTATTGTTGAACTTTCACAATATTCAACGAAAGTTTTTTTCAGGTTTGGCGACAACTTTTTGGGCAGTATTTTCGGCACAACATTTGGTAATTTTTTTCTACTTCTTAGGCCGAATTCCTCCTCCTGCACATTCACTTCACTTTCAGCCATTCTGAAATGATGTTTTTTCCCCAAGCGTCCTCTAGACAACTGAGTTATATTATAGGAAAATATGACATGGGAAAATAACGCGCAGGAAATATATCATTGCTGGCAGTCAGTGTCTACAATACAGAGTTGTACGCTTAATTTCCCTGTTTAATTATTTTCCTACCGCTATATCCACGAATATTTATAGACTGAGTGTTTATTTATCCGCTCAAGATGAGGTACGGTATTCCTGTAATAATACAATTGTTTAATAACTAAAATCAATTTTGTTCAGATAATTGAATTATAATTGCAAACTAGAGTGTTCACATATCCCAGATTTGATTACAATGAGTAATGTATATTGTATTCATTTGGTATATTAAATTAAACTGAATTGATAGATTTAATTGAAGATTTTACTTGCACGATATTAATACATGAACTTGTTGACTACTTTCATTTTATTATAATATGGGTGGAATTACTTGATTGTAATTTTAATTGCAATTTATCCGAAGTTAAAATACACTTTTGCTTTAGGCAAATTCAATTATGTGCGGATTTGCTCGAATTATTAATCGAAAAATATTTTCATCCTACAAAATAAGCATGATAATATCTACTGGATATCAACTAATATTTCGTAAAATATGAAGTATTGGAAAAATTCCAAAAACAGGAATATTTTAAATGAGGGGGCATTGACTTATATTATTACATTTTTGTAGATCTAGTTAGCAACTTTGAAATTTCAAATGGAACTACAACACATCATATGAAAGGTCTTTTGACGCTGATTTTGAATTCGTAAAAATAAATTAAAATCTTACTATTCATTTTCAGGTAACATAAACATGAATTTTTGAATTCGAAATTGTATATTGAAATCAAAAATTGATGACAATAAGTACTTTAACTACGCACACAGTTGTTCCTGGTAAATGTAGATACTTACTTCTGCAAAAACAACTTACTACATTCCCGCAATATTTTGCTTCAAAACTATTAAAACTTATTTGTTTTTAGGAATTTTGTGTCAGTTTCAAGAGCTTTCATACGATGTATGACCATATATATATATATATATATATATATATATATATATATATATATATATATATATATATATATATATATATATATATATATATATACTAGCTGACCCAGCAAACGTTGTTCTGCCATATAAATTATTTTTATCTATCTATCCTATCTATTCATCTATCTGCCGATGTATCTCTATTTATATAACTATCTATCTATCTATCTAGATAGTTATCTATTTATCTATCTATTCAACAATGTGACCTGGCAAACGTTATTTAAATTAGTAAAATGGCTATTAAAAAAATATGGGTTGTTGATAGAAGGGTGAAAATTCAGAGTTGTATGTATTTTTTAATGCAACATCATAAAAAAATTAAAAAAAATTTTGTCCAAAAAATTTATAAAAATGTTTGGGGCGGACCACCCTAATCACTTAGGGGTATGAAAAATATATTACGACCTATTCTCAGACCGACTATTATTATTTTTGATTGCCATCTTGCAACTCTATTGTGGATCTGTGGATAAAATAAAAAAAAATGAAAATCGCGATGGAATTTTTATTACCTATGTAATTTATATTAAGTCATGACAAAATAAAAAAAAATTTAAAGTTTATAATCAACAAATGAAAATGGTAGTTGATCGTAGAGGGGTGAAAATTTAGGGTGGTATGCATTTTTGTAAGCAGTAGCATAAAAAAAATAGAACAAAAAATTTCGTCTGAAAACTAAAGAATTAAAATTGAGGGGTGTGTAGGGGGATGAAAAATAGATTTTGTCCGATTTTTAGACCTAACCGATATGCACACAAAATTTCATGAGAATTGGTCGAGCCATTTCGGAGGAATTTAACAAATAAAAATAGGGGTTGATCCTAGAGGGGTGAACATTTGAGGTTGTATGTATATTTTTGAATGCTGTATCATAAAAAAAATAGAACAGAAAATTTAGTCTGAAAAATAAAAAATAAAAATTAAAAGGTGGACCACCCTTAACATTTAGGGGGATGAAAAATAGATGTTGGCTGATTCTCAGACCTACCCGATATGCACACAAAAGTTCATGAGAATAGGCCGAGCCATTTCGGAGGAGTTTAACTTCTAACACCTGACACGAGAATTTTATATATTAGATATATATATATATATATATATATATTAATTTATATATATATATATATATATATATATATATATATATATATATATATATATATATATATATATATATATATATATATATATATATATATATATATATATATATATATATATATATATATATATATATATATATATATATATATATATATATATACATATGTATGTATATATACCGACAAAATAATAAACTAACGTTGAATCATAATATATAAGTTATTCATTGATACTTCAATTCTCACCTTGGAATTAATTCGTAGTATATGTCATTTTCTATACTAAACTTCACTCATTTCATTGGTAGTAACTGAATGAAAATGAAAAGAACCGTAACATATTAGATTTTCTTGAGTTTTGATTCTCACGTAGAGTTGAACATGAAGCGACAGACCATCATATTACATTTATGCTCTAAATTTGGAGTGAGATAAAACTACATATTGAGTAAAGGTCAACGGTACCTACCTATAAAACACGGTTCAGCGTTGCCACATCTTTCTACGCAATATACATGGTTTGGAAGAAGATTCAGAACGTCATGGTGAGAGGTTTAGGCCGCTGTGTGAAGGACAAAATCGTGGGGATAGGTACTATCAATCTGTTAATATACTAAAATGATTCAAAGTTATATTGAATTGAATGAAATATGTATTCAATATTTAATTTGCGGAATGAAAAACTCATTATCTACAGAAACTACTGAAATAATAAATAAAAGAGTACCTACTATTTCACATTACTTCTCGAACACATAGAATTATATTTGTTTTTAATAATTAATATGTTTAATCCATCAACAATTTGTTGGAATGTATAGTTAAGTTATGAAATTATACGTTGCTATTTACTATGAAATCTATGATAAATATAATTAACCCAAAATTAAATACTACTATAAATTATCTGAAATTCAATGAAAAAATTCTTCCGCCAATGCTGCCAGACTATGCTTGTTTTAATTAGAGTGAATTTTATCTGACTGACTTTCATACCTGTGAGTAATTTAAGTTTCGTTGGCTACTACGGTATTTATGAATTTTATAAAAATTGAGAAGTCAAAGAATAAACATCTATGTTTCATTAAATTTTTCGCGGCTGTGGTCGTCTTCTTTTATCAATTACATGCTATTTAGTCCAATATTAAGGAACTAGCTCCACTAATATTATATGGTATCGGAAACCACAGAAACGATTACCTACTCAATGTACAAAATAGGTATTCCGTTATTTGATTTGAGGATCTTTATCATCATTTGATAATAATTATTCAACTGTACCTCTTATAATAGAGCTATTCAATAGAGTTGAAATAAAGAATAAACTTCAAAATAAAACACACTTGGCTTATATTTCACTATATAAAAATATTAAGATACTGTATTTAGCAGTAACGAATAGTCGACATGTTTCGAGTTATGAAACATTATCAAAACTGACTACAGGAGAGTATTACATCTTATTTTATGAAACAGACAAAAGCAAAGGTGATACCTGAAAATCAATTTGTTCGTTTACAAGGGGTAATTGACTATTATGGGCGAAAATTATTTCGAGAACTTCAAGAAGGTCAAGGCGCTTTCCTTTGTCACCTGAATGTAACGATTGGGTTTTGTTTATATTCTTTCCTGTTTGTCCAATATAGAAAGCAGGACATTCGTCGCAAAATATTTTGTAAACACCACTGTTTTCTCCGATGTTGGATTTTTCTTTATGATTAAAATTGGTATCAACAAATTTTATTCATTGACTCTGACAGATATGTAATTGTTTGTCTTCAAGTTGATCAGACATGAAACATGTCCACATGGCCGTTTTATTTTTCGGACTTTGTTCTGTTAAATTAAGCCTAAAAAAAGTTTTCTTAATACTTGTAACTGTGATGTCTTCTCTAATTGTAATGTCTTCCTGTTACCTGACTTTGTAAATACTCAAATTCAAAAATTTTTCAAATTCCTTAACAAATTTATTAATATCGTTTTAAGTTCATGACCTCATAATTCAATTGAAGTATTCACTTTGCAGGAAGCACTGAAGATGACGAAAGTCGAAAGCGCTTTGCTCCTTTAAATGATTAATACACTTTTATACAAGAATTTCTCTTTAATTTATATATATATATATATATATATATATATATATATATATATATAGTATATATATATATATATATATATATATATTATATATATATATATATATATATATATATATATATATATATATATATATATATGTATATATAATATATATATATATATATATATATATAGTATATATATATATATATATATATATATATATATATATATATATATATATATATATAAATCTCTTGATAATTATTAGCAATAACAGGCTGGTTGAATCTTAAAAAACTCGATTTTATTAAAGAGTTGACGTTTTCTATTTCTACAGCTTCATAGGAAATTCGGGATTGAAAGATGGAGGAATGGAAACAATAAGTTTCTTTGCTTTGTCACTTGAAGTCTCAAACTCGATGAATCGTGGCCCGTATTTGGAATAATTGGAAAATAAGGCTGCTTTGTGTCTTGGACGTGTCTACAGCTTCAGGGAAAATGTTCTTTGTTAGTTTATTATATACTGCGTTATTCAGTTCTGAATATTAATCTGGTTCACCAATCCAAGAAGTATACCAATTAGATGGAAGTGGATAAAACGATGGGTCTCTGCCATTACTCGATGTAATGTCAAAAAAATTCCATCCCAAGGCTTCTCACTATTAGTTTATCGTAACACCCACAAAGAAAAGTTTCTGAAGGAAAACATTACCAATCCTTTTTAAAAAATTAACTCTGGTAGTTAATACCCTAATCATGCCGCTCCATTTCGACTTATTGACGACGAAACACCGTTGAATCAGAAAACTCAATACTACTAAAACATATATTATTACAGAACGTTACAAGCACATATCAATCAACAAGAACATACGGAAACACACAACATCACCCCTCTACCTCCTTTCCATCACTGAACCAAGATCTCTACACATAAAATTAATTTCTTCCTTACATTCAAAGGATAACAGATAAGATCCGCAGATCTCTCAAAAACACCGAACATAAAACAATATCACCACCCAAACAAAACACTCTATCTGGTCCAGATCCGTTCAGATAAAGATTCCTAACGAAAATCAAGGTGTTTATGAGATTCCCTGTCCAATTGTCCCCTCGTTGATTTATATAGGAACAACAAAAACGAATTCAGGTCCGTGGTCAAAGAAATTCCACTTTCAGTACAAAAATCAGATATCTCAAACGCCATATTCCCAACAATCAACCCCAAACAGGCCTACATTAATCGATTTCCCCAATACAGAACTATTGCTACCACGTACCGATCTTTCAAATCCGAAATTTTCAACGGAAGCTGTGAGTCTAGAAAACGTCCAAATTGTTTGAAAAACAAAACCAAGAGTGACAAGTCAACATTGACTCCATCAGCATGGAAAATCACTTCTCAGTGGTCGCATGTAACGCCCAGATCAGAGTGCATCCCGCACTTTGAAGCGTGAAGTACGATTAATGCTATCCGCGAGAAATAACGGCCAACGAGTTCAGTTCTGAAAGAGTAGGACAGATTGAGAATCAAGAGTTGAGCAGATAGTTCGTTAGTGGAGTAGGCAGATTGAGAAAAAATTGTAATTCCGATTCCTCTAATTCCGAATCTAGGCAAGACACCACGATCTGAATTATTACCCCTTCTAATTCTTCCTGAAAGATGGCTCTCAAAAGAATATCGAGTCAAACTCTTTTAATAAAATCGAGTTTTTTAAGATTCAACCAGCCTGTTATTGCTAATAATTATCAAGAGATTAAAAATAGATCACAGGCAACAACAATTCGAATAAATATATATATATATATATATATATATATATATATATATACAGGGTGAGTCAGTTTTTTGTAGCAGTACTTCAACATCTTGTGAAAGACATTTTTTATGATGAAAATCTTTTATAAACATATATGCTTAGGAGCTTCGTTTCTGATTTACAGGGTGCCGAAGTTTTATATTTTCCTGTTTTTTTTTAAGGTTCCTCCTATAATTTTCAAAATAATTGAATGAAATTTGGCACACCTATTTCACTTCAATAACTCAATATTTGGTTCTACTAAGCATTTTTGAATACATACAGGGTGATAAACTTTTGGGGGTCGTACCCAATTCTCTCGAACTTTTATGCTTGCCGCCTCTACTTCCAATGAAACACCAATATGAATACTCTCTTCAGTTTGGATACTTTTTGTTCTCCTGCATGTTTTTCGAAAACTGCATGGATGTCGAGATTAATGCCAAAAATAATTGACTTGTGATGAAACTTTAATTTTTGAACACATTTTATTTGACACTTATTAGTTAATGAAAAAAAAATTACTGATAAATTGAAAATTGATGAACATGTAACACTTCAATAACTCAATATTTGGGGCTATCAAGCATTTTTGAATACCTACAGGGTGAGACACTTTTGGGGTCGTAGCCAATTTAATCCAGTGAATAGAGGAGGATTACCTTACAAACGG
>JARQZK010000790.1:42500-95000 GCA_030704885.1 Cynegetis impunctata | reverse complement strand
TCTTCCTTGTGATCGATTTTTCATTGATTTACAAATTTCATTTTGGAAATTTTACCCTTCTGAAATATTGGAGATATGAGTAAAGATTTTGTTATGTACGAAAATTAAATATGCAACTCACTTCGAAAACCAATCTCTCATACCATCAAGAGCAACTTCATCAGGATTGTAAAAGTGCCACTCTCCACTGCCAATCTCAGCGTTATAATTCAATTCTGTGCATAGCGGAAGACAATCGCAATACGATATCTGCGGTGATTCGTTTGGAAATCTGACGTGTTCTTCGAAAATACTTTGTTGGTAGGTAACTTGAAAAGATAAACATTATTAGGAGAGTCCAAAAGTGATCACCAATGATGTTTCATAACCTAAATCTTGGCAACGAGAAAAAATATTTTGGATTTATGCAACACCCTATAAACTTTAATCATGCCAAAAATCACAGTCCTCATGCTAAAATTTTTTATTATATTATTTTTCAGAAGAATACATGTATGGTTATTATTTATGATTCTATGATGCTGCGTTTCACCACACAGTGGCTTCTTTGGATAGAATAAAATACTGAAATCATCAGCTTAACATAAAATTTTTAGAAGATACCTAGGGAAAAACGATTACAACAAGAAGTTAAATAAGGGTATGGAGGGTAGGTAATCCTTCCACAAAACTTGCTTAAACTACATCAGGTATTAAACATATTCAGGAGTGGAGAATGATATACGTCAATTTGTTCGTTCAGTAACAAATCAGAATTCTTATACCTGTTAATTTCTAGGCGGATTTGGGGCGCGTAGACGTCGCCCCAGGGCAGGCCGCAACGTTCCCACTGAGCAACCACGCCGGCCAGAGCCGGTCCCCCTCTCGGCCCTTCGTTAAGGGATGAAAAGGCCCGCGTACAAAGGGGAATTTCCTACTGGCCATACTACTATGCGTGTGTAGGACGATAGGAAATTTGAATGGACTGATGAGTTAACCCCTTCGTGGACTAGATGAATTTGAGATTATGGAAGGGGAAAGTTTCTTATCTCGAACAGATGCAAATTAAAAGAATATTTTATCGATTTCTTGATGGGAAGGATACCTCGAGATTGCATATTCTCTTCGAAAATATGTAATTTATCAAGTAGTCGAAATTTTCACAAGAAGAGTGTCTTTTAATCCAGATTTTGATTGCAAATGATAAAAACTTTACAAACTGCATTTATTTCATATATAATTCATATATTCTATCTTGTCGATCCCTCCGGGCGTCGCCTTGCCTGCAAAACAAAATAATTAAATGATACAATTGTACATTGAACAGGAAAGGAAATATATATATATATATATATATATATATATATATATATATATATATATATATATATATATATATATATATATATAGATATATTGCCTGGCAAACGTTGTTCTGCCATATAAATTATTTCTATGTATCTATAGTGCTATTCGCGAAAATATAAAACCGCGAATTCCGATGCCTGCTAAGCTCATTCCTGTTCCCGTCGCAGTATGCGCCTAAGACGCGCCCGGTCATCAAACCTTGCCGCCGTCTAGAACCTCGCAATCTAGCGGTATCGGCTAGTTACTACGACGCGATTGGACGTCGCCGAGCCAAAACGAATATTCGACACTGCTATCGCAGCGCTGTCTATCAGATCCAATGTAACCCAATGCAAGATCAACAACAATTTATAAATAAAAATTAAATAAAGATTTTCAGTTAACTGAATTGTAAATTTCAATCATTCTCGAATCCAATGGAACACATACCAAAAATATCATCAAAATCAACTAGGAGTTCAGTCACTTACACTGAAATAAATTTAGTTGAACTAGCCTCTGATGAAGGAAAAGCCAATCAGGTTAGTATTTTCGACATTGTACCAGCTATAGTGATAACACACGGACAGAAGAATTGTATATATAAAGATTATATATATTTATATATATATATATATATATTGGTATATTGTAATGTTTTTATTTGAAATGGATGTACCTACATTCAGTAATGGCCCCCAATATTTAATTATGAAAATTATTTAGAATAGTTGATTAACTTCGTAGTTAGTACCTAATTGATATTTTATCATGATGAGAGCAAATAGTTGTCATAAGTATTTTTTTTCGTTGTAAGATCAAAATAAAATAAAAAATATAAATTTGCTTGAAATCTCAATTTGTTTAACGTTCCTAAACTATATCTCAGTGAACTACTATAAAAAGTTAGAGATATTTAATTAATTTTAAGAATAATTCAGTGGTATCAGTAAAACCGCCGTTAGTAAGGCCGTGTTTTTCTTGCAGAGGGAAGATACGCAAAGTGTGAATAGTTAAAAGTATGCTTGCTAGGCCTACGGCGAAGTAAAACGCATATTGAGTATAAGTTGAGATACGATTTGAATGGAAAATAGCCGCCTGCTATGTGAGAATTATGGAGTATACAAAAATACATAAATCTCATAATTAAAATGTCAGCAGTTGGAGAAAATAGTTAGAAAAACTGGTGAGCACCTGACCTCCTTCAAAAAGGTAGTATTTTCCTATCAGTGGGAAGATACTCGGGTGTGAATTAAATAGAAAAATGTATGAATCTTAGTCATACCCCGAAGAACATCGTGCATTGAGTTCGAAATATGTTGAGATATGATTTGAATGGAAAATAGTCGCCTGCTATGTGAGACTTATCGAGTATAAAAAAATACATGAAATCTTAAAATTAAATTGTCTGCAGTTGGGAAAGATAGTTGAAGTACAAGGATCATTGGTACCTCAATATCAACTCCACGTACCGAATTTCAACCCTCTAACTCAATCATCAAAAGTTCTGGAGGTATCCAAAGACCACGAAACAACAACAAAACTCTATGTTGAAATAGCAGTGGTTGAAAAAAAGTTGCAGTAGATGCACTTCCCTGATATGACCCAATTCACGTACGAGTTTCAACCATCTAACTCAATTTTGAGCTGGTTTGGAGGTTCATACGTTCTCCAAAAATCTCTTGATAGCTGAATTAATTTCGCATATGTTATTCATTATTAATTTTCACATATTTTGCCACAGATTGGAAAGATTTCCGTTTATGCATCTATCCGCCACTTCCCCGAAGGTTGGGGATGCCAAAATTTTGATTGAATTTACCCAAATTTTGATAGTTTCATTCTGCACATACCAAATTTCAGTTCATTTAGTCTAATGGGAGCCGCTGGAGATGCCAATATGCTTCGCAAAAGTTAAATGTCAATCCTCTATTCTCTAATATGTAAAATATGGAAATCTTTATTAAATGAATGATTCTTATTGTTTACTTAGCAGTGCTCATGTTCTTTGATTCTTTTTCCGAAATTGCTATGTGTTTTACTTATAGAAATTTTGTTACAATAATTTATTGACACCCGATTTTGAGAGATTATCCGTTTTTGATTTATTGATTTTTATAAATTGGCCTGAAGAATTGTTTGTTAATTTATCACTAGGATTGCATATATAAGTTAAAATACTGAATTTGTTTCATCAATGTTGGATAGCGAAAAAACTTGTTTGATTGCTGAATTGAAATTCTTTTCATTTATAATAATCTAATTACTGATCGAACAAATTGACTTCAATTTTTCTCCACTCCTGAATATATTTAAAACCTGATGTAGTTTGAGCAAGTTTTCTGGAAGGATTACCTACCCTCCACCCTGTAATCATTGTCATCGTTTTTCCCTACATACTTCATGTAAAACTAAGATACCAAGATTTCAGTATTCCATCTTATCCGAAGAAGCCACCGTGAGTTGAAACGCCGCGTCATAAAGTCAAATATAATAACCGTTGTGTTTTGTGTTTTTTTAATAATATTATTGTAGATTTTAACCAAATCACTACCACGTCAATTCAAAAGTTTTATTAAATGCAATAATATCTAAATTATTACGCATTTCTGTCATATGAACAAAATTAGTCCCAGGAAATGCCACATAAATAGAAATGATATGTAACGCATCAAAAACATATCAAAGCACACTAATCAATATCCCAATATTAAACTGAAAACAGTTTCACCCACCTGTCGCTCGATTCAGACAATCATTTCTTGACATATTGCAGATTTTTGTGTTTTTGTCTCCTGAAACATGAATATTTTAAAAATTTAGCAGACTGCCATGAGATGTATTTCTTTATATGCAGCATTAAGAGATTCTTCTATCTTTTATGAATTGAATTGTCACATGATAGATTTGAAATTACATACTCATAGAGTTATTGCGAAATCAAAATTAAAAAAATTCATGAAGCATGTTTGACAAATTCCATTCTACCATATGACCATACACGACATCAAAATAATCTGACAAGGTCGAAGACCTTGATGAAGATGAAGTTCGTTTATTTGCGTGGCTGAAAAGCAGAAGAAACCTCATACAATTAGCTTCTTTGTATATATTTTATATATTGCAATTATATGTATATTATATATATATATATATATATATATATATATATATATATATATATATATTACATATATATATATATATATATATATATATATATATATATATATATATATTATATTATTATATATATATATATATATATATATATATATATTATATATATATATATATATATATATATATATATATATATATATATATATATATATATATATATATATATATATATATATATATATACCTATATATAATGGGTGGGCCTTCTTATGTTTTTTTTTTCTGAAGTTGCATATTTTAACTTAGACTACACCCTTCAATATTTTTAAACTATTGTTGGTCTCTTCAAGAAAGAGATCAATTATTATAGAATAGAGAGAGCAAAAAGTACGTTCAATTGCATGCGGAGTATGCTGTGCAACATGTTACCGACGCATGCTCAAAATATCATGGACTCATCGTGTGACGAATGCTACGGTGCTGGATCGTATGAGGAAGGTACTTGAAGATCAGAACATTATTAAAAATGGAAAACTTGAATATTTTGGGCATGTTATGAGGAACGTAAAATACCCTCTCCTCCAGCTGATACTGCAGGGCAAGATCGAGAGCAAAGGAGGTCTCGGCCGTCATCTGGACAAACATGATAGCTAACATCCATACAGGATAGGCACTACAAGAAGTAGAATATTCATGAAAATACGCCTTACAGTAAATGGAGTACGATACAGAGACATGCTGACTGATTTTTTGTGGCCGTAATTACTCGATTTCGACTTGGATGAGCTTTTTTTATGCAGGATAGAGCAACATGCCCCACCGATCTTTTGCACACTAATTTTGGTAACCCTGTTATCAGTCGTTTTGGAGACATTAATTGACCAACGTGCAGCTGCGATTTGTTGGCGTTATACTTGTTTTTTATGGGGATATGTTATGAACCGTTGTTACTTGAACTATTGTCTGTGCGTGTCAGCGGCGGAGTATGCCTCTCCTGTATGGGGCGCCTCCGCTCACGCGGGGCAGGTTGATGTCGCAGTGAATGAATCCGTGCGGATCGTGACGGGGTGCTTGAGACTGACTCCGGTGCATAATCTCTATCCAATTGCGGGGATAGCTCCCCCACACATACGTAGAAGGGTCGCGGCAGACATGGAGAGGACAAAACAGCAAACGGACTCCCGCCACCCATTGCATGGACACCAACAAGCAGCGGTCGCCTCAAATCCAGGAAGAGCTTCCACTCATGAACACGAACGCTTGATGGACCGCCTGAGGCGAACCGCATCACCAAGTGGAGGAGCGAGCTTATCGCACCCGAAATCGACCCGAAGTAGGAGCTCGCCCCGGGCAGCAGCCTGCCTTTTGCTGTCTGGCGAACACTCAACCGCCTGAGAACTGGAGTGTCGAGATGCAAGACCAAGATGGGGCCTCCTGCCGGCCGACGAAAACACCCTGTGCGAGTGCGGCCAGGTACAGGACCCGAGTCACCTATTGGCCTGTCCTGGACTTGACGAACCGTGTGCCTGGCAGGACATTTGCGATGCAAGTGGAAGGGCGGTAGCAGCTGCAGATTACTGGAAATATTGTGTTTGACCGGACACGGAAAGTAAGTAAGTACTTGAACTATTGTATAATATACAATTGTCAAAATATACAAACAAACAATCGAAAATGTACTGTCAAGATAGCCGCGGTGGCCATTTAACTGAAATTTATTTTCATAATAATCGAGCAGAAAAATCATTCCTGCACCCGACACTGAGATTTATATTTCCGTTATGTGATTCACACAATATATTCACGAATCGTGCTTCATAGAAAATAGGGATGATTACTAAATAATACTGAATATATTTACTCATATCGGTAGATATTATATTCCGCACTTACTTGGCATGTAGAAGTGGGTACAACCGCAGTGATGAATAGTATAGTTGGTCCAACATTCCATGTTGCAGTTATCTTGGTTATATAGTTGATAATATTTCAGCTTTCTTTCTCGAGCGAAGTAACAATTTCTTTTATGAGGATCGTACAGCTGAATAGCTGGAGTAGTTCTCATAAGAGTTGGAGTTACTGCTACAGTAGTAAGACGATTCAGACCTACCGAAAAGAAGACCTGACTAGGTCGCGGAATTTTAGAAGGAGCATGAAGAGAAACCTTGAACAAAATGAAACATCACACTCATGGAAAAAACTCCAAAAATACATTTCTCGATTTTAAAATGTGGAGTTGTTGTTTTGAATGAGCAAAGCTGAAAATATTGACGAAAGTGAGCTCACCCGTATGCCCTGAAGAGCAAAATCTCTACAAGAGTAATATATTTCTGATTTATTTGTGAAAATTGCAATAATTAAGGAATTCTTAGCGCCATTAAGAAACGTTCTTCTTGGAAATATTTCATTCATTATATTTTTACTGTAACCTTCATCTGGATACCAGATTGGGTTTCTTGCTCCTTGTCTGAAGTATTTCATCCGACTGAAAATATCAAACTTGGGTCAGCAAAATAAATATAAAATTACCTGCGAAATTATTAAATTTAGCAGTCTTATAAAATTCCATGGAATACCTAGTATATAATGCAAGATCAAAGTAATCATAGAATTCTGTAACTTTATATATAGTTATATTATTTATATAGTGAATATTATATAATTATATGAATATAAATATATATATATATATCTATATATATATATATATATATATATATATATATATATATATATATATATATATATATATATATATATATATATATATATATATATTTATATTTATATATATATATATATATATATATATATATATATTATATATATATATATATATATATATATATATATATATACCTATATATATATATATATATATATATATATATATATATATGTATATATGTATATATGTATAGAATGTACATAATAAGATCTTTATTTTCTGATTTATACATTTGTCTTTGAAAATATATAACTCGAAATTTCGACTGTTTAATAAAACACCTATACTAGAAAAAAACGATTATTTTGGAAGTGATTGATGGTATTTTAATTCATGTTGTTCGTTAGAGATACTAAATTTTTATAGATATTTTTTATAGATATTTCATAACGTTTTATTGCAAATAAAAGAAAAATAAGTAAAAATAGGATTACAAATTTTGTATTCACATGATCAGACATTCATTTCTCAAGTATTGTGGAACGATTTAGATAATTCTCACAGTAGTTTGATACTCAAAGACAGTTTTATAAAGATTCACGATCTCAGAGAGACTGAAGAAAATATGAAACATTTGTCAGAGTTTTGACTAATTTTGAAAGATTTAATGTTGAGTTGAAAATAAATCTAGATGTTATACAAAAAATATTTGCTACGATTAATTGATTCCAATTCAACAATATTCTCATAATTTCTGATTACTAATACTGCATACTATTTTAATGGTTCATTCATGGTACGCTTCTGTTAAAATTTTCATATACATTTACCTGTGGTTATATTTTTTCGAATAATTTTGAAATAACTCACTTGGTATTACTGTAAATGTCTCGGACATCGAACATATTGAAACTATAACACAATCCTTCATCAGTCAGAATAGGAGTTAATACTTCTTCACAATCGACGTCATTACCCATCCATTGGCAATATGCATTCAGGCTCAAATCAATTGCTCTACACTGAAAATATGAATATCTGCTAACGAAACGTGTTTCTAAAAATTAATATTCAAAGCCATATGAATTTAACAATAAATCTTATTTATTATTATATCCAACTATTTCAGTTTGAGAAAATATTACAGAAATTTAAATATATATTTTGAATATATATATATATATATATATATATATATATATATATATATATATATATATATATATATATATATTAATTTTATATATATATATATATTTATATATATATATATATATATATATATATATATATATATATATATATATATATATATATATATATATATATATATATAATAATAATAATAATAATAATAAGTTTATTTGCCCTCAGTGTATAATATATAACATAAGAATTTTCATACAATTTTCATTCAAAATAAATTTACACTTTCGAGTCCAAATAAAAACCTCAAATGTACAATGTACACCCATAAAGCCTTTGGCTGTCTATGGGAAAATATTTACTCTATACTTAATATTACCGCCTATATTATATAATTCACAAAAATAAAGGTATCCGCGAACTAGCGCAAATCACAGCAAAAACACAATATCACAACAATACTTTAAGAGGAAAAGAGCTCTTCCACTGGACTAGCACCTTCGCCCAAAAGGAATATATTAATTCTCCGTTTAAAGCAACAAAATGAAGGAGAATTCAATATTGTTGCCGGCAGAAGATTCAAAAATCTCGGCCCTAAATATGCTAGACACTATATATATATATATATATATATATATATATATATATATATAAATATATATATATATATTTATATATATATATATATATATATAAATATACATATATATTTAAAATCTTCTGTTAATTATTAGCAATAACAGGCTTGTTGAATCTTAAAAAACTCGATTTTATTAAAAATTTGACGTTTCGCCACGACATTCGTGGCTTAATCAAAACTTTTGAAAAAATTGAAATTTCTTTGACATTTATTGATTTGAAAAAATTTGAATAGAAACAGACTACTCTGTTTCACTAAAATTTTTCGGCTGTGGCCGTTCTTTGTTATTTATAACGTGCTATTCAGTCCAATATTAACATTCAAATCTGTTATTATTAGATGGTAAGGGAAACCACAAAAACCTTTACCCACGTAATGTTCGAAATAGGTTCAAATTATTTTGATTTTGAAGAGTCAAAGAATAGGGTACTATTTATCTTTTTTTCAAAAATTTCTCATTGCGGCTGTGGCCGTCTTCAGTTATTAATTACGTGCTATTTAGTCCAATATTAACAGACAGGTCTGTTGATATTAGATGGGAAGGGAACCACAGAAACCTTCACCCACGTAATGTACAAAATAGGTTTAAAATATTTGATTGTTGTCTTTAAGAAGACATTACTTGTGATTTTGGAGATCACATGTTCTAAACTATACCTTCTTTTTAGAATAATTGAAAATTCTAGATGTTTAGATTTTTTCTAAGAAGATGAGTTGATATGGTTAGAGTTTGTTTGTTGATTATTTTGTTTTGATTTATGTTGTTTCTTAGAAAAATTAAAGAATTAAATCTGCGTATATTGAACTCAAATGTTTGATATCTGTTCTATCATTTACGACTTTATTTAATTTTTTTTGAATATGTACCATTTCTAAAATTTCTCTGCGTTTTTGATCTTTTTCTATTTCTAAAATTTTTGTGCTATTAAAGTTGAAAGTATGATTCTCATTGTTTTATGTTTTATTAGTGCTGTGGTTTGTCCTATATATAACTTTTCAAAATTTAGGAGAAAGATTAAAAGCACATAAATATACAAGAACACAAACCACAGCACTAATAAAACATAAAATCAATGAGAATCATACTTTCAACTTTAATAGCACAAAAATTTTAGAAATAGAAAAAGATCAAAAACGCAGAGAAATTTTAGAAATGGTACATATTCAAAAAAATTTAAATAAAGTCGTAAATGATAGAACAGATATCAAACATTTGAGTTCAATATACGCAGATTTAATTCTTTAATTTTTCTAAGAAATTACATAAATCAAAACAAAATAATCAACAAACAAACTCTAACCATATCAACTCATCTTCTTAGACAAAATCTAAACATCTAGAATTTTCAATTTTTCCAAAAAGAAAATATAGTTTAGATCTCCAAAATTACAAGTAATGTCATTTTAAAGACAACAATCAAATATTTCGAACCTATTTTGTACATTACGTGGGTGAAGGTTTCTGTGGTTCCCTTCCCATCTAATATCAACAGACCTGTCTGTTAATATTGGACTAAATAGCACGTAATTAATAACTGAAGACGGCCACAGCCACAATGAGAAATTTTTGAAAAAAAGATAAATAGTACCCTATTCTTTGACTCTTCAAAATCAAAATAATTTGAACCTATTTCGAACATTACGTGGGTAAAGGTTTCTGTGGTTTCCCTTACCATCTAATAATAACAGATTTGAATGTTAATATTGGACTGAATAGCACGTAATAAATAACAAAGAACGGCCACAGCCGAAAATTTTTAGTGAAACAGAGTAGTCTGTTTCTATTCAAATTTTTTCAAATCAATAAATGTCAAAGAAATTTCAATTTTTTCAAAAGTTTTGATAAAGCCACGAATGTCGTGGCGAAACGTCAACTTTTTAATAAAATCGAGTTTTTTAAGATTCAACAAGCCTGTTATTTCTAATAATTATCAGAAGATTAGAAATAGTTTACAGGCAACAACAATTCGAATAAATAATTATGTATTTAAATATATATATATATATATATATATATATATATATATATATATATATATATATATATATATTATATATATATATATATATATATAATACGTATATATATACATATATATTTAAATATATATATATAAAGATATATATATATATATATATATATATAGATATATATACGTTGGGAAATTAAATTGAAAAATTGTTAGCTAATCAAATCAACCCTCCCACGGAGCTAGTTTCATGAGACTCGACGACATGTTATTTCCATTAATGGATTTCCGACCAGTTTTTCACATGAATTTCCCAACGTATTATTAACTTTTTCATACACGCTGCGCTTGTTTAGCGCCATACGTGTTCATTTTCAGTATATATACATTTATACTTTTATATATATATATATATATATATATATATATATATATATATATATATATATATATATATATATATATATATATTTATTCGAATGGTTGTTGCCTGTGAAACTATTTCTAATCTCTTGATAATTATTAGCAATAACAAAAAAAAAAAGCCACGAATGTCGTGGCGAAACGTCAACTTTTCAATAAAATCAAGTTTTTTAAGATTCAACAAGCTTGTTATTGCTAATAATTATCAAGAGATTATATATATTTATATATATATATATATATATATATATTTTTATTTATATATATAATTATATATATATATATATATATATATATATATATATATATATATATATATATATATATATATATATATATATATACAGGGTATCCAGCAATTATACGTCAATATTTCAACCACCTATTCTACTTGAAAAATAGAGATAAAAGTTTATATAAACTAGGGTCCCCAACTCATTGGATAAAATTTGGTACAGTTACGAAACACTTTCCGTTCTATTTAATCTACCAAAAGTTAGTATTGCAATATATTCAGGAGTGCGTAGTGCAGGGGGGTATTGGCGAAAAATTTGGCCCAAATTTTTTGGTGTTTAATTTTTAGTAATTTTGACTTGAAAATTTGAAAACATGAAGCTTTTTGTACAAATAAGGTACTCTTCTCATACTTCGCTATGAAGCACCATTTTCGAGAAAAATGCAATTGAATATTTTTACACGGATTGATTTTTTGTTTTTCAATGTGCAAATCGAAGAGCAAATAAACCTGAAAACAAAAGACGTTTTTCGATTTGCTAGGTAAAGGAAAATATGTTTTCAATTATTGGGCGCATAATAATTGATAACTTATTTTCCTAGTTTTCAATTGTGCTGCTTGTTGCTGGAAAAAAAGCTATTTAGTAGTAATGCAGAGGTTTCAAATAGAGAATTAGCAGAAATTTTCTTTGTACGTGAATTATGCAATGGTAGAGCATGACGGTGAGCCAGCTCAGTATGGTGTGAATATTAGGAATTGGCTAGAGGAGTAATTTCCAAGTGAATGGATTAGAAGAGGTGTTCCTATTCCGGGGGCACCCTGATCACCGGACTTAAATCCACTAGACTACTGATTTTGGGACCGTATAAAAGATATAGTATATGCAACAGAAGTAGACAACGAGGAGTTGTGTGAAAGAATACGTGTGGCAAGGAATCAAATACGGCAAAACCATTTTGAAGTTTCGCAAGCTTCATATGCGATTACTCGTAAAGCCGAAATATGCCTTCATGAGCAGGGAAACCTTTTCGAGCATCTTATCTGAATGTTAGAACAAGTAAACCTCAAATAATTGCTCCTTAATGTTTAGTTCAGTGGTTCCCAAATTGGGGGGAAGGGCATTGGGAGGCCCTAAAGCCTACAAATTTTGGGCTTTAAAATGATTAAAATGACAAATTTCATATTTGACAAATTCTAATAAAAAAGGAATATATTCGTTGCGCACTTTCAAAGATAACCAGAGTCGTAGCTACCACCTTATCAGCCGTATCAATGATACGGGGCCCCCGGTCTACAAGGGCCCCTAACGTGCCTACAGAGTTTTCACTTCAGAAAAGAGAAAAGTCAAAAAAAGCAATATCTTTTTTTTCCGGGTTAAGCGTACCTACTCCCAAAAGTTGGCAACATCGTACATCGGTTATTGCGGGACTCCCCCGTTTAAGTCATTCCCTTAGACTGGGGAATCTCGCATTAACCGATGTACAATGACAAACCGCGGAGATCAATTATATTCACGCGGTTTATTTCATCCCGGTTCAAGCGTTATTATTATTACATTGTAATACAATACAATCTTGTTCTTCTGATTATTTGTTGGTTACTTAGTTTGATTTGTGAAAAGAATGAGTGAAAAGAGAATAGATTATCAGTGGAGCTATGAAAAGAAAATATAAACAGAAAAGGAAGGAGGTTATGAAAAAATTGCCCAAAATTTCTTCATTTTTTCAGCAATCAGCTTCTGTGAGTGATATAGATTGCAATGGTAAGTACTACTTATTTATCACCACTAGCGAAGGGTGAATTTGGTTTATCGACATAACATCTCAGTTAATCTTTATGAACAATTAATTGCTCTGAAAACATGCTTAAAATCTGAAATTCAAAAAACTAATTCCATTAAGGAACTCATGGAATTATTGCTGATGAAATTCAATAGCCTTGCATCCAGTTTCTCGGAGGTAATAACACCATGCTTTTTATTCTTGACCGTACCCGTTACAACCGCAACAGCTAAAAGAAGTTTTTCGAAATTGAAACTGATAAAAAATTACCTAAGGACTTCCATGGGACACAAACGGCGATAAGATTTGGCACTAATGTCTATAGAGGCAGAAATAATAGAAAAACTGAAATCGTCTGATTCTGCTCTGGAAGACACCTCAGATGGCATTATCATAAATGGACAATGCATCAACAACCTGCGATATGCTGATGACACGGTCATTCTGGCAGATAGTGCTGAAGCACTACAACATCTGATGGAACGGATAACGGCAGCCAGCGAAGAATTTGGAATGAAACTAAATACACAGAAAACAAAAACGATGATCATCAGCAAACACCCGAACAGAACGGTGAAGATTAAGGTTAACGGAGAAGATCTAGAAAAAGTAACAAGAATAACTTACCTTGGAAGCAATCTTGATGAAACCTGGGACCACTCACTAGAGATAAGAACACGTCTAGAAAAAGCACGTACAGTATTTTACAAAATGCAAAAAGTCCTATGTAGTCGCCAGCTGAATCTTTCATTGAGAGCTCGAATACTTAAGTGCTATGTTTTCTCTACTTTACTTTACGGTGTTGAAGCCTGGACAATGACAGAGGCAACACAAAAAAGAATCCAAGCATTTGAACTCTGGTGTTACCGAAAAATGCTCAGAATATCCTACATGAGTCATACGACAAACGCGGAAGTCTTGCAGAGAATGAACAAGGAAAAAGAGCTCATGCTGCTTATAAAGAAACGAAAAACACAATATTTTGGCCACATCATGAGAAATCAAAAATACAAACTGCTCTAGCTTATAATCGAAGGCAAAATCAATAACAAAAGAGGACCAGGAAGAAGACGCAACTCATGGCTTAAAAACCTACTACAATGGACAAACATGACATCCATACAACTGTTCAGGGCAGCTACAATTAAGATCAAATGGGCAAATGTAATAGCCAACGTCCTTAAGAATAAGGCACCATAAGAAGAGGAGAAATCGAAATGATTTAATGAATCAATTTGCCGAAAAAAAAGCAAGAAAAGTGTATATTTAATTTGAATTGTTTCCTAGCTCAATTTCTAGAAGGAATTGATAGCTTATGATCAATAAACATTCATTTTAATGTAACTTAAGCATTTTTGTTTATTTTTCTGGAAAACGCTCATTACTGGAAATTTTGTTTAGGGCTTCCTCAACGGGTATACTCGGGTAAAGTGATTTTATGTCAAAGCTTGCTAAGATGTCATTTTTTTCGAGGTGAATGTCTTTTATCATTCTAGTAAGATGTTCAGAGTTTTTCACGAAAGATTGGGCGAGTTCAACTGTAGGTTGCATAATACCGGATAGGAATTTTTCAAGTTTTTGTGTTGGTGATCGGAATGCGCTGACGGGGGGAGCCTATGCAGCGAACCGGCCAATCAGGAAACGAGACCAGCCAATGCCAATAAAACCGAGCTACAAGCAGAGGCGAACAGTAGTTGCCGTCGAGTCACCAGACGTACAGCAGCACTTGAAAATGCCAAATGAGATTTTGGCGAAACGTCGTGAAACAAACGGTGCTTCTCAGCGCCAACAGAACTTCCGAAATCGGATTGAACCCCGGAATCTTTCTCTGATATATATATATATATATATATATATATATATATATATATATATATATATATATATATATATATATATATATATATATATATATATATATATATATATATAAATACCTTGCTGAGAAAATCTGAGTAGTCGTCAAGGTTTTCACTTTTAGGTGAATATAAAGGATCCTTCTTAGAGTAACTTTCTTGTTGTTGGAATTGATATGCATAGTTCTTCATTTCACATAGTGGAGCCATATAGCCGAAGTTCTGGTTCCTGTAAGAAAATAATATGGCTGTAAAATTGAGTATGCGTAAATGGCCTATTTTGGATACTTATTTATTTTTATATTTGAAATAACATGCATGTGTACATATTTAATGCACAAAAAAAATATTAATATAGTTACCATAAAGGTTCTGATGAGTTCTATACCCATAATCAAGAAGTAAATATAATCATAAAATAAACATAAATTTATTTGAAAATTTTTTGCAATAATTACTGACAATATGAGTTCAGTTATGATTGGATATATTTTTTGAAACATTCATCTATTTCCAGTGTAATCAGTTGGTTGATTCTGCTCCTGACGTAGATAAATTACAATAATTTCTAAGATGTTATCAGATTGTGTTCTGTTCACTGCTAAAGGAGTTATGCTAGTAACAAGTATCAAACAAAGAAGAAAAAGGATGAAAGATAGATGAGTAATAATTTATACATTTTCAATTTTCGAACCTTGTATGACAAAATTCAAAAGTACATAAAGTCATAATACGAAACGTCAGAAATCAGTGATATTTTTCATTTTACAATTGAATATTTCTCTTTTATAGACATCACACAAAGAAGAAATATTCAAATAAGTGCAAATTCATGCAGTACATACTATGCGGTGGGAAATTAAATAGTTACTTACTCTTTGAAGGAGATGTCAGAGTAATTGTTTCTCGACAAGGCTATCATCACTTTTGTATAGTTTAAACATTTACCTGAAATTTTTGTTTCAGGGCATATCGTGACAGCTGGAAAAGGTATTTCGTCAATCGATGTTTCCTTAGTGGCCAAAGTTACTAAAACAGGAGTTGTAGTCCATCTGTTGAAGACCAAGAATATCATATAGGAACATCCTAAGATGCACAACATGAAAACAGATATCCACCATAGTCTGCAATATTACTCAAAATAATATATAATAAATTGGCCATATTATGCGAAAGACATGCTATATACCAAGGCTGCACAACCTTTTTAACAGTCGGGCAAAAAGGACGATTCGAAAATCACAGGCGGGCCACTGACCACTGACAGTTCAATTAAAATAATAACATAAACAGCATATTCTTCTATTTAAAGAAATACAATTGACAAAATTTAAAATCGAACTTAAAAATTGGCACAATCAATGTGATTTCTGAATTTTTTTTTGTTTCAATAATTTTCCTATATTAGGCGTCAAATCAGATGTTGACAGACACAACAATAGAATTTATTTTTTATATAAGTAATTCGGATTACAAACATATGTTGAACCGAAACTACTTAGAAATTGGAAGGCCAGGTTAGTTATTGCAGGGAAATTTTCTTTTGGTACCAGTTTCCGAAAATCTACAAATTCTTCTGAAGAAGTTTCTGACTTTGAGACAATATTTTTTCTGAAAAGAGTTTTTTATTGCAGAATAATTTTGACGATTTGTGGGTTCCAACTGAATATTAGCAGGATGACTTATTATTTCAGTCAAACTGTTCGTAAAATGATTCTCAAAAATTTGTCAATTTGTTTTTATACTTCGAACTCCTGGAATCTGCTTTGAAACGACATTAATAAGCATCTAATTTTAGATTTCTACTTAGTACAATGGATAGTGTCGATATTGAGCTTCTCTTTCACTTCTTTGAGTGTAGGAAAGTGGGCAATATTTTCATTGGCTTAATTCATTGAAAACAGATTCAATTCAGCTTTGAATACTCTTATCAAAGTAAGCATAGTCAGAAGCGCGGTCTGAAGTGAACAATTTTTTCCTTGTAATTTGAGCTTTAAAATATTGGGGTTATTGATAATGTCAACAATAAATGCAAAATCACTCAACCAGGATTCTTTTTTCAGTAAATCAGTTTCCAAATAAAACACCCTTTCTTCTTCTAAAATTCCAACACCT
This sequence comes from Cynegetis impunctata, assembly GCA_030704885.1. Lineage (NCBI taxonomy): Eukaryota > Metazoa > Arthropoda > Insecta > Coleoptera > Coccinellidae > Cynegetis > Cynegetis impunctata. Next base: position 77,717 of record JARQZK010000790.1, on the reverse strand, counting down.
GTTCTCTCAAGGTGAAGAAATTTTTCAACATGATTCTCTTTGAAAACCATCTCACAACGCAGTACAGTTGTAACTCTACATATTCGCTGTTATATTCTTCAAATAAAACCCTGAATTGACGTATGTGAATAGTCCATAATATAATCCAACTGCATGTACAGGCTGTCCCATTTTCGATGTCCTTACGGGGTAACTCGCTCATTTTTAAAGATAGAGATTTGCGGTTTTCGCGAACGTTGGCTACTTTTTTGTGAATCTCACGATACCGTCAACAAAATTTTCATAGCTTGCTTGGTTTTTGAGATACAGGGCGAAGTTGAAAATATTGCATTTTGGCCCCCGCCTTGTATCACAGCTATCTTTCAACTTATAGGAAAAGTAAAAACTGTGTTTTATATACTTTTTTACGTAGAATCCAGTGGCGTAGTGAGATTTTTGAAATGAGCTGTCATTGTTCAGATATAACCCAAAGTTATATTTTTTTAAATGGGACACTCTGTATATTTTTCCATATTCAAAACATAAATGCTTTGAAATTTTCAAAAATATATAATACTTATATAATATTTCAAGTATTAGCCGTGTATTTAGATAAATTTCATTTTTGTTATAGCAAGTCAAGAAAAATATCACTTTAGTAGAACGTTCAACGCAATGAACAAATATCACTCTCATTCGTATATGGTAGCATGGAAAGTATTCATTAAAAAAATATTATTCAGTATGAGTCACTAAATAATTTGACAAAACAATAAATTTAAACTCTTATGAAACACTCTTTATCGACTATAAACGCTGTGGACCTAATTAGTAGGTAGCTATGTAAAAAGCAAGTGCAGAATGTATATAGGTCCTGTCACCTACCTGTCAAAGTTAACAAATTTTTCTTACAATGGCGAATGATAATCCAAGATATCAAAATTAAGAAAAATTACATATGGTTGGGATATATTACCAAGTTGGTTTCAATCCAAATCAAGCGATGGACCTCTATTTTGAAAGGTATTTACTATTACCCATTTACTGGGTGTCAGTAGGATAGGTAATAAGATAGGAATTTTAGGTTTCCTGAAAGGAGGAGACAACCGAGTAGGAGAATATTTGGCAGACTAAAAAAAAATTGGAAAATTTTGGATCTTTTGAAAAGCCTAGACCAAAAAGTTATAAGAAAGAAAATGCTGAAGATGCTGAAATTAGTGTCCTCGCAAAGGTAGAAGAGAACAAAAATACTTCTTGCAGAGAAATTGAAGATTCGATTGGCATTCCAAAGACAAGAGTTTCGAAGATATTGAAAAAGCATAAATATACCCCCTACATACCTCAAACTACTATACATCATCTGCACCCAGGTGATGCTGAGAAGCGCATTGAGTTTTGTAGGTGGTATATACAAAAGACGGGAGAAAATATGAATTTTGGGCATTTAGTGGTATGGTCTGATGAAAGCTATATAAGTAGCGCTGGCATTTTTAATCGAAATAGTCATCGTTATTGGTCAAATGAAAATGAGCACGTTACGGTGGCTCGTCAACAGCAAGGCAGATTCGGCTTGAATGTATCTTGTTTCGTTTTTGGAGGAAGATTGGCATACCGCATTTTCGACGGTAACTTGAATCCTGAAGATATTTGGAAATTTTGGACGATTGTCTTTGTGAACTACTTGACGAAATTCCGTTGGCTAAATACGGACACAGTTATTTCCAACAAGATGGCTCACCTTGTCATAACGCAGGTCCCGTTAGGGCTTTTCTTAATGAAAGATTCCAAAACCAGTGGATTGGTAATAATGGTCCCATTAACTGGCCACCAAGGTCCCCTGACTTATCGATATTAGATTTTTTCATATGGGGCATTATGAAAAATAAAATGAACCACACGCGGCAAGAAAATCGAGATGCTCTCATGAATGCCACGAGAGAAGCTTTCGAATTCTTACGCATAAGACCTTTGTTCTTACTGCGGTCGATTGACGCTTTCCTCAGAAGATGTCGGTTGTGTCTTCTTCAACAGAAGGGACAGCAATTTGAACAATATTTATAAAATATTTTCAACCAAAAATAATAGAGCTTTGTTTCGTAGCAGTGTTTCATATAAATTTTAATTTCTGTTATAATAATTTTCAAATTAATCTTTGTTTAGTAACTTATATTAAATAATAATATTTAATGAATACTTTCCATGCTACCATATATAAATGAGAGTGATATTTGTTTATTGCGCTAAAGGTTCTACTAAATATATTGTCTTGACTTGCTATAACAAAAATGAAATTTATCTAAATACAGGGCTAATACTTGAAATATTATATAAGTATTATATATTTTTGAAAAGCTCAAAGCATTTATGTTTTGAATATGGAAAAATATACAGAGTGTCCCATTTGAAAAAATATAACTTTGGGTTATATCTGAACAATGACAGCTTATTTCAAAAATCTCACTACGCCACTGGATTCTACGTAAAAAAGTGTATAAAACACAGTTTTTACTTTTCCTATAAGTTGAAAGATAGCTGTGATACAAGGCGGGGGCCAAAATGCAATATTTTCAACTTCGCCCTGTATCTCAAAAACGAAGCAAGCTATGAAAATTTTGTTTACGGTATCGTGAGATTCACAAAAAAGTAGCCAACGTTCGCGAAAACCGCAAATCTCTATCTTTAAAAATAAGCGAGTTACCCCGTAAGGACATCGAAAATGGGACAGCCTGTACTTTAGACAGGCAATTGTGCTCACGCGGGCGGCGGGCCATTCAAAATTCGTTCGCGGGCCACGTCGTGGCCCGCGGGCCTGAGGTTGGGCAGCCTTGCTATATACGAATAACAAAAAATCGTGAGAAAATATACAATACGAAATTTAGTTAATATGATGAAGAAATATTACGTTAACGTATCAAAGTCTTGAAATGATATTCACGCATAATAAATTATGGGTATTTTTGAACTTAAATATTTGGATGTAATACCAAATTTATCACCAAACCAAAATTACTATGAAAAGTTGCAACTCCATAGTAACTTGACAGATATAAATAAGTACAATGAAAGTCATAAATATATTCTAAAATTTGTTATCATATTTGAAACCACATTTTTCAACAACCTAATTCACTATCAAATCAACGTATGTATATTTTATCACTTATCAAAATAACATTCTCCATTAATCGTTTCATTATTTCAATCCATTCTCAAGGAAAAAACTTTCTGACTCAAGAAGATATTGCTACTTTTCGTCAACGTCCAGTTATTATCAAAATATAATTTTCAATAAAAACTATTCAGATTAAAATTATTAAATTTTCAAATGAAGGATGATTTAAATTTAACTAATTTCGAAAAACTATTTGATAGAAGATGGAAAAATATTGTACACTAAATTGTAAATTAGAAAAAGATATGGTGGAAGCGGTTATTAACTGAAAGATAATAAAAGGATACATTTGATGAAGATAATATGATCCAATAAGATAATGAACAAAATAAAAACAATATTGGATATAAATACTGAACCAGAAAGCTTGAGAAATAGAAGAATTATTAAAACTCTTGAATAAAACCAGAACTTTTCAGATCCAAAATATTGAGAATGAAATCAAGGTTTTGAACTCAATTTATGAGAAATTATTGAACACCTACGTGATAAATTATTGAAACATAAGGTTTTGGTCGTTTAACCAACTAAATTGGAATCTATTTGTCAATTCAGTGAATGATGAAAAGAACTTGTACTCTATTATTTACCTCTCAAGAACACTTCTTGAATGCACTATATAACTTAAGCCTTGTATTGTTGAAACTTCACAGTATTCTTTAATATATACTTTTGTCATAGATAGTGAAAGACTGGAAGTTGGTTCATGCTCCGTTTTCCTAAGAGATTCACGAATATCCAATGTATTCAGGTTTTTCGGATTCCTCAATAGATCAAGTTTTTTTTTCATATTGAAAGATCGTTGTTACTCCACGTTACTTATTCTATAAATGGATGCCGACGACTAATAACGGAGTGCTTCACGTGAAAGCGGAAAATACATTGTATGTAAATACTGAGAACTCATGTTTGGTGGGAGTAACATTTACCGAGCTTATTAATTACTCAACAGAAATTTTCATTGAGTAATAACGAAGAATATATATTTTTATACATATCCAACCTGCTCACATACCATTGAAAAGTTTGAAAGATTAACGTTTCAATTTCACAAAGTCATTTTCTGTTTTATTCTCTAAGAAACCAGTGATATATATTGATACAAGTAGTAGATTAACGAAAAAAGACATTCTGTGGACCCTAGACGCGTAAATTAGCAATAACTTATTACTGTTGAATTTTCATAGAAAAATATTTTATATTATTTTTCTTTGCAGTCAATAAATGTTCAATTGATTAAATGTTCAAATTGCAAATCGCCAACTCCAGAAAGTATCAATATCATTTTTGAATATCTGGGCTTGGGTTTTGAAGAATAATATTTATCGTCGATTTATTTGAACTCATACTATTAAGGGTGAATCTCGCCTAAATTTACTTCAAGATAGCATCATCCCTTGTATTGCGGCAATTTTTGAGAACGAGGATCAGATTCTAAGAAATTATGTATTTCTTTATCAGGTTTTCTGGAAATACAATATAAATTATTTCAATTTGATTCAGGTTTTTCATGACTTACTCACTGAATTTATGCTGAGGTTATGCGCAGGAAATTGTCGAGGCTATAAAGATTCTCCGTCCTTAAATTTAAACTGAATTTTCTATGCATAACCTCAATCACTAAGAAAGCTGAATCAAGATGAAATAATTTATATTATATTTTCAAGAGCCCTCATGAAAACATGAATAATATTTGAAAGCTTGGCGAAGACAGATATATCTCTATAGAAGTAGTCGATGAAGCCTTATTTCCCAACTAAAATTAATATATATATATATATATATATATATATATATTTATATATATATATATATATATATATATATATATTTATATATGGTATATATATATATATATATATATATATATATATATATATATATATATATAATGTTCAGAAAGATTTCAATCAATCAATCAATCAAAATACGTTTATTCAAGATTTCTGGGGGGATGGGGTACATTTTTGTTATCTAGCTAAATATTTTATTGTGGGAAGTTATAAGGTTTTGCAACCTTCTTCAACCCTGGCTTTACTTAATTAATTCTCTAACATTTACAATATTAATAAAAATCGCGGTCGGAAGTATTTGAAAAACTTTGTGCAGTCACAGACTCCCATCAGCATGGAAACCACTTCTCAGTGGACGCCATGTAACGCCCAATCAGAGGGCATCCCGCACTGATGAGCGTGAGTACCCGCCCACCTCCCCTATAAATACGGCCACGCGACGATCGGCCCGTCAGTTGACTCTGAAGAGTAGGCAGGTTGAGACTTCAGAGTTGACAGGAAGCAGTACTGTTAGTGGAGCAGGCAGGTTGAGACCACGCAATCGTATTGTTTCCGATTCCTCCTAATTCGAATCGTGGAGTAGGCAGATTGAGGCCACGATTCTGAATTATTCCCCTTCTAATTCTCACGCAGTTCATTCCGTGAACAATTTTTTCATATATATATATATATATATATATATATATATATATATATATATATATATACGATATATATATATAATATAATAATTATAAAGTAGAGCAGAATTATCGGTATATGCCCGCTTATATGGAAGCAGCCGTTGACACGTGTTTCGGACTCTTTGGTCCTCATCAGAACGGCGTAGCCAAGCATTGGATTGAAAACTTGGAGATGAAAATAGCACAACAAACGAAATCCCCTGCTACGGAAGACAATCACACATTTGTGGCTTATTGTTTGAACTCTCCGGTTTGGGAGATTTGGTCAAACTTTGCCACGGAGGCGATTAGTGCCATCCGCGAGATCTCAGACCGAGTAAATAAACAACAACAGAGAAATTGGTCGCGGGAAAATATTAAACAAGTAGAGCAGAATTATCGGTATAGCCCGTCGTGTCAATGGCTGCTTCCATATAAGCGGGCTATACCGATAATTCTGCTCTACTTGTTTAATATTTTCCCGCGACTAATTTCTTTGTTGTTGTTTATTTACTCGGTCTGAGATCTCGCGGATGGCACTAATCGCCTCCGTGGCAAAGTTTGAATATATATATATATATATATATATATATATATATATATATATATATATATATATATATATATATATATATATATATATATATATATATATATATATATATATATATATATATATATATATATATATATATATATATATATATATATCGACTACATATATATCTCTTTCTTCTATTGAATTCTGCTAAAATAGAGTTTTATATATCTAATAACTCAAAAATGAAATTCTTATTCTGAAACATTTGAAATATTCATTAAAATAACTCAACTGCTATCTTATAATTAATGAAATGGAATTCGGAGAAAACAAATTTGGCTAGATTTATTTGTATGTTTCATACATTTTATTAGGGCAGTTTTAGACAGGAATACGAATCAAAAGTATTCACAAGTGTCACATATTCTTGATAGTATACATTTTTAGGAACATTCTATAATAAATTAATTTGTATAACAAATATCCAAGAATTCACTTGCACAAGTTCCATTTTGCTTCTATTCATGAATATCACTCAGCGACTCTTTCACCGGCCCAATAACCATAACGTCTGTAATTTTCAATCAGTCTTACTGAGAGGAAGTAAATAATTTCTGCCAGAGAAAATAGTGAAAATCCAGTGAAGAGTCCCAGAATACCTCCCACGTTAGACACGAAGTCAGTAAAACCATAAAGTTCACTTTTTTCGGTTGGTAAGAAATAAGAATTTTTGAAGAAGACCTTCACTGCTGATGCATGATAACTGTAAAAGATGGAAAACACCTATTATTAAAATGAATAAAAGAAAGAAGTGCATGGAAAAGAATCAGTCGATTGTTGGATATAAGAAATATTGAAAAATTTCGTTTCCTTCCATTAGCTTCAGAAGAATAAAAGTTAGATTATCAAACTAAGGAAGCTTTGGGTAGCATTAAAAAGCTAATAACATTGCAAACGAGGTTGGCATTCAGTGATTTGTCTGTCATATAGAAAGATTAATATAGATGATATTTCCATTGAGATAGGAAGAACATAATTTAAGTTATTCAGACAATATATAATATAGTTAAAACATCTAACTGGAAATATTTCAGTCAAAAGAAGTTCATAATTTCAGATTATCGACACTAGATTGTGAGATTAAGAAACGAGAGATTTGAAAAAATAGATACTCACTCCTTGGAAAACATATCTTCTTCTTCTGGACTATATTTCCAATAACCACTCGATATTTCGGAATTGTAATTTAGGTCAGTACAAATGGGGAGGCAATTACAGTCGGAAGTTAATCCAGTTTTTTTTTTTGAATTAAGATGCTCACTCAGGATACTTATTGGGTAATTCACTGAAATTGAAGGAGAATCAGTGTAAATATATGCAATTACGTATTTATGAAAGTAGGTTTCATTTGCTCAATTATATGATTTCATAATTGATACAACATAATCGTGTTGTATATATTGAAATCGCACTACAATATTTCAAAACTTGAGATTATTGACGAGAATATTTGATGTATATGTTGGAAGATAAAGGCATAGCTAAGCTCCCTTGCAAGGTTATTTGAACATTTTCTATATATTATTAGTTTCCATTTCTCAATTTCGTTCTGAATGAACAACGGTTTAGGCCAAAATGTATGTTGCACAGACTTTTGTTATATTTGATGACTTATTTATGCAAGTGTTTGTTGAGTGCTGCCTTTCATGGTTGCGGCAGAAATGAGCAGTATGGTAGTGTATTCTGGCAGAGATCGTCGTAGTAGAGATTTCTTCGTGAATATAAATGGTTTTGGCTTAGGTACACCTAAAGTTGTTTACTCCAGTCTTTAAGATGGGTAAAGTTTTCTGTAGTTATACAGAGATGGCGCTGAAGACTTCATATAATAGACCATAGCTATAATTGAATATATGTAAGTAGCGAACAATAGAGTATTTGTATCTTGAGTATTTAGTACTGATGAGAGCATAGGAGAAGCGAAACAGTTATCTACTTTTCTGTACTGAAGTTCTCTCTTATTCCCCATTATTGCGTTGGACCTAGGACCAAGATAGTTTTTCGTTTCATGACTTTTTATGATGATTTGCACCAAAAACTCAATTTCATATATCTCTACATATATATATATATATATATATATATAAATATATATATATATATATATTATATATATATATATATATATTATATATATATATATATATATATATATGATAGTTATATATAAATATATATATATATATATATATATATATATATCTTCATATGTATGTATGTATAAGCTTATGTATTTTGGCGTTGTTTACACGATGAAGAGCGCAATTTTGAAGAAATACGGTTGAAAGTTTGTAAATAGATATTTTCGTATGATATCTTGGAGGGGATTGGTTTTGGTTTGAATTGGTTGGGGAGTTGACCACCCTGAGGAAAAATAAATTTTTTTTCACCACGGAAGCCGCAATTTTGTGGCAATAGGGTTGAAAATTTGTAGCTAGGCATTTTTGTATGATATCTTGAATAGGATTGGTTTTGGTTCAAATTGGTTGGAGGGTTGACCCCCCGGGAAGGAAATAAATCTTTTTTACACGATAAAGGTCTCAATTTTGGAGTGGTAGGGTTGAAAGTTTGTAATTAGGTATTGTCAAAAGATATCTCGGACGGAATTGGTTTTGGTTCAAACTGGTTGGGGGATTAACCCCCTAAGGGGAAGAAATAAATCATGTTTACATGATAAAGGGTGTAATTTTGGAGCGATAGGATTGAAAGTTTATGAGTAGGTAGTTTCGTATGATATATTGGATGGGATTGGTTTCAGTAGGAATTGCTTGGGGGGTTAACCCCTCAGGAGAAGAAATAAATCTTGTTTACACGACAGAAGGCGCAATTTTGGGACCATAGGTTCGAAACTTTGTATGTAGGTAGCTTCGTATGATATCTTGAATGGTATTTATTTAGTTACTTTCATGAGACTAGACAACATGGTATTGCCAATTATCCTTCAGGGAAGCATATTAGGAAAAATACGATTTCCCTTGCCATATACGATAAGAACACAAAACAAAATGTTTCGTTCTTCAACGAGCTCATCAGTAGTGTCCCATCGATCGAACGGGCAATGACACCGAATCCTCTCAATAACCTCATTGTTCCTAATATGGGTCTTAAGATATGCGAGCAATTCAAGGTTTTCAAAACCTTTTTGTGACTTTTATTTGCTCAAATCCGGCGTTTCTGCTGTTCGCGGGCTGTTCTAAGGCCTAATTTCAAGGCTCAACTTCATAATATTAATTAAAATATCAACGATACTATTATGTTATTTTCAATAGATCATTTGTGTTTATTGACTTTATTTACTTTAATATAAAATAGAAATTCCATGAAAATATCATAGTATGTAGAACAGAAAGGTGAAACAATGTACAAATATAAATTTTGGAACATGCGGAAAATGATATATGGTCCCTTGGCTATAATATAAACGAAGTTTTCTTCAGGCTGAAACAAATTAGTATGAATACTGCATGTTATATTCATAAAATTCAGATTTCCTTGTCCCCATTGAATCAAAAAGTTGTTCCAGCTTGTGTAAAATATACTTTTACGTAATGAAATTCGGGTAGGTACATTAGTTTCAGAGCGTGAACTAATAGTCTAATAAATCTGGATGATACTAATTTTTCTATGGAAAGGGTATATATATATATATATATATATATATATATATCCAGATTTCATTAGAAAAATTAGTATCATCCAGATTTATATATATATATAATATATATATATATATATATATATATATATATATATATATACAGGGTGTCCCGTAAATAACCCGCCAGAGTGACACTGAAGGTAGATTGGCTTCAGGTCAATCAGATAACATCAACATGACCTTAGTAAAAGTTTTCTGGTTTTCGAGATATTGCCACTCTTCTGTTTTTTTCAAAAATCTATACTTTTTGGTAAATTTCTCGCCTGTTTTGAATATAAATAAGTTCTTCTTTTTTCTCTTTTGCTATCATCAATATATGGTTGAGACAATCGACCTATCATTTCACTAAAAACTAGCTCGCTAACCTCAAAAAAAAATTAAGTTGTTTCAATTTAATTTAAATCCGAAAACCTTAAGTAAAGTTTGACTATTTACTGTGAAAAAATATTGTACCAGACAGAATCAGCAAATGATCTTAAAACTAGTCTATTTAATGCTCTTTTGAAAGCGGTATAACATTTGTGTTTTTTTTCTTTCAAAAGTCTAAAAATTCCAATTTTTGTCATTGAAGTCTTGCTACTTGCGAAATACACTGCGCTGCAAAAACGTATAGCTTATATATTTCCTAAGTTTTGACTGAATATTTTCTCAGGCGGTGATCCGATTCGAATGAATTTTTCACCAAATAGTAGCTCCGTTCTTTTATAAAATGTAATAGTTATAAGATGATCAAAAAAATGAATAAACTTATTGTACAGGGTGTTTGAACAGCGACATGTTTTCTTCGTCCAAGTTTACATCCTTCTGCAGGCAATATCGGGTAGCTGAGACTTGTAGTATGGACAGATATACAAAACCAAATAAACACAGTTTCTACTTGTGAAGAAATTTTGAATACACAGCCTTCTTCGAAAATTAACAAAAAAATTTTAGAAAATTTCGTTTGAAATGTGTGAGAATTATAAAAACATGAATATCTTTCGAGTGGCTCAAGATAAACAGACGATTGAAAAAACAAATTACTCAGAAGTCATCCGATTATAGTACCGTCTATTTTTCTGCCTGAGCTACCCGATATTGCCCGCAGAAGGATGTAAACTTGGACGAAGATAACAGATCGCTATTCAAACACCCTGTACAATAAGTTTATTCATTTTTTTTGATCATCTTATAACTACTGCTTTTGCTCAAAGAACGGAGCTACAATTTGGTGAAAAATTTGTTCATATCGGATCACCACCTGAGAAAATATTGAGTCAAAACTTAGGAAATATTTAAGCTATGCGTTAAATTTGCGGCGCAGTGTATTTCGTAAGTAGCACGACTTCAATGACAAAAATTGGAATTTTAAGACTTTTGAAAGAAAAAAACCACAAATGTTATAGCTTTTTCGAAAGAGCATTAAAAAGGCTAGTTTTTAAGATGATTTGCTGATTCTGTCTGGTACAATATTTTTTCACAGTAAATAGTCAAACTTTACTCAACGTTTTCGGCTTTAAAATAAATTGAAACAACTTTATTTTTATTTCAGGTTAGCGAGCTAGTTTTTAATGAAATGATAGGTCGATTGTCTCAACCATATATTGATGAAAGCATAAGAAGAAAAAAAACAGGAGTTAGAACTTATTTATGTTTATGAGGCGAGAAAATTACCAAAAAGTATAGATTTTTGAAAAAAACAGAGTGACAATATCTCGAAAATCAGAAAACTTTTACTGAGGTCATGTTGATGTTATCTGATTGACCTGAAGCCAATCTACCTCCAGTGTCACTCTGGCGTGTTATTTACGACACCTGTATATATGTATATATATATATATATATATATATATATATATATATATATATATATATATATATATATATATATTATATATATATATTATATATATATATATATATATATATATATATATATATATATATTATATATATATATATATATTATATATATATATATATATATATATATATATATATATATATATATATATATATATATATATATATATATATATATATTTAATAATATGTGTAATTTATGGAAAAATTGATGATTAATCAAATCAACCTTCTAGCTAGCTAGTTTCATTAGACTCGAGGACATGGAATTGACATTCAAGGGTGACTATTAGAAAGATCGACATAAAAACACTATATAGTCTGTTTCTCCTCAACGATGCACGGGACACTATTGATGACGCCGTTGGGAGCGAAAAATACTATTGTGTTTTCCAATTTTCTAACGTTTTCCTTTGAAGGATGAATGGGAATTTCATCTCATCGAATCTGATGAAAGTAGCTCCGTTGAAAGATCAGTCATCGATTCACTCATTATCTTTCTATTGAAATGTGAATACAGACTCATATTCGGTTCTTAGCCGTATTTACGGCTGATGATGTCTGAAGTATATAGGTGTATATTTTGTTTATATTCGTACACATTTTCGTTTCTAAGGCGGTTCTAAGGCAGAACAAAATTTGGGAAAATTCAGTCTAAATTTTGACATCTCCAAACTGTGGGAAAAGAAGTGCGAGGGAGGTGCAAGTCTTCAAACGGGCACAAGGAGATATGTAAATTAATGATGAACATTTGAAGAATTTTCGTAATCCCTAATCCTCTCCAAATTGATGGATCGTGGATTAAATTGATGTTTGGAAAGGGCATTTAAGTGACGTTCAGTTTTTTCTATAATCACTGCAATGTTTATGTAATTTTCTTGTAGTAATTTTTCGTAATTTATGGAGTTTTGCACACTTCCGCAAATGTCCCGGATTGGATTATATGTTTGAAATTTGGAACGTGGATTAAGTTGATATTAGAGAATTATTCTTTGAGATTTGCTATTCTTTTCCTCAACCGCTGCCTTTTTAGTGTAGAGATTTCATGTTTATTCGTTATTTTTATGTTTAACTCATCCCCATAGCTGTTCCAAATTGAGATAGCGGACTGAAAATTTGTAGGTGGATTGAGTTAATGTGAGGTGAGTGCTTTTTAGGAGAATGGGCTGTTTTTTTCAACCACCGCCATTTTTATGAAAGGATTTGTTTCCGTGGTTTTCAAGGTTCAGCCCATTCATATAGCTGCTCCAAATTGATTTGGGGAGTTAAGAATTTATTTGTAAAAAAGAAAGAAAATGTGGTGAAAACTCAAGCTTAATGATGAGGTTCTATTGTTCGCGCAATTATTTTTTCTTTTTATACTTGTAGTTATTTATTACTCACCTCTTGCATCTTCCAAACAGAATCGTTTATCTAAAGTACAAATTGAAGTATTCGCATCTCCTGCAAAGAAAGTAAAGATGCCATTAAATTAAATATGACCTCCAGAATCAGTAGATGCGTCATTTTCATGAAATACTAGTGTTATATGATATGGTCTAAATCTGAAAATTTTCCAGCTCAACACAGAAACAAATATTTTTGTCTGTCAATTAGAGTTTCACATACAGTCTTCATGTTATTTCATTTATAGTTTTTTACATCCCTCCAAATAGTAGCTGAAAATTCATTCTACAAAAATAAGTTAATTGAATGTATATGATTCTCTTCTATTTCATGAGAGTGTCTCTCACTGGGTGCTTGATCTGGTGAATATAGTATAAGGTGAAGACATTGTTTCGGCACGCTCTGGCAAGTTTTATTTTAATTTTCATTAGCATGTTTTCTTTAATGATGACTAGATATAAATTTTTTCAACTTTTGCAGTGACATCAAATGACAAAAATATTGTTAACAAATAATTATGTATCTGATATAGTGAACTAATTTCACATTATGCTATTATATTAGGTAGGTACCAAAATATTTTTTAAGAGTGACGCTATATTTGTGATCAAGCTATAAAATGTTTCAATGCGATTATTTAGATTTTCATTACTGAAGAAATTTGAAGATTAAAAATATGATGGAGAAATAAGGTGTTCGGAAGTAGAATACTATATCAAAATATAAGTATTTCCTACTTACTGGGCATGTAAAAATGAGTACAACCGCAGTAGTCAATTGTGTAATTGGTCCAACACTCCATGTTGCAGTTCGACTGGGAATAAAGTTTGAAATATTTCAACTTTCGTTCTCTTCCAAAATAGCAGTTCCTATCTTTTGGATCATATTCTCTTATTTTTGGAGTAGTTGTCATATAAGAAGGGGTCACCGCCACCGTAGTCAAACGTTCAAATCCAACTGAGAAAAACACCTGACTTGGTCTGGGTATTCTAGCAGGCATACTCAAAGTTACCTGTAAGTTCATAACTGATAGAGTCAACTTGAAAATCAATTTTGACCACCTGATCGACACGTGTCCTACGAATTCGTGTTTTGTTATTGGGGGTCGTTCAAAATGAACTTCTCAACCCTCCGATCACGTGGTCATAATTTGCAAGTTGATCCGAGTCCAAGATTTTTGCTGAAATGTGTTAGTTGGTGGTATATTCTGAAACATCAAGAAACTCACTCTTATGCCCTGCAGAGCGAAGTCCCTACACGAGTAATATACATCACTTTTGTTCGTAAGAACAACAACCTCAAGAGCATTCTTCGCTCCGTTCATGAACGCTCTACGTGGATATACATCATTCAATTTTCCTTCTGGATAACCTTTATCAGGATCCCAGTCAGGGTTTCTTCTGCTCTCTGCATAATACTCCATTATGCTATAATAAAGAGTTTTCATGAGAAAATTTATTAAGAAGTATCCTGAAAGTACCATTAATCGGCGTGTGGAGTGACGCACCTGGCATATTGAGTGTCGCGCTTGACGTGTGGAGTGCGGAGTGACGCGCCGTTGCGCGCGTGGGAAAAACGGGATCTCGTGTACTTTCAAGTTTGGGACAGCATGGTATGTTTTGCTTTAATTTTATTTCCAGCAGCGCGTCCCCTTTGAAGTGTGCGAATTCCCGCCGATCGAATGGACCAGACACGACACATGGAAATCGTCCCTCTGGCTCGTTCTCACGGCGCGTGAGATGTAAGTTTACAATTCAGGCGCGAAACTCAACACGCCATGTATTGGCACCTTTAGATTATAGTTCTATGTTTTACAGACTCATTTCACAGAAATTAAATATATAAAAAATATATGGGTGGCTTACAAATGTCATTAGGTATGACAATTTTATTATAAATAACATAAGCAATTCAAAAATCAAAAGATATACAGGGTATTTCATTTGAAATAACAAAGTTGATATCACTTCCGGCAAAACCGGAAGTGCAATTTTCTTCAAAATAATTTTGAACAATAGACTTAGTCGGATCATATTTGCTCTGAAAATTTGATATCGATATCTTCAATAACAAAAGAATTATGGACCGATTACGTAGCTCTGGGTCACCCTGCATGTATATATATATATATATATATATATATATATATATATATATATATATATATATATATATATATATATATATATATATATATATATATATATATATATATATATATATATATATATATATATATATGTATATATATATACATATTAATATATATATGGGTCACCCTGCATGTATATATATATATATATATATATATATATATATATATATATATATATATATATATATATATATATATATATATATGTATATATATATATATATATATATATATATATATGTATATATATATATATACATATTATATATATATATATATATATATATATATATATATATATATATATATATATATATATATATATATATATGGTTTAAAATTCAAGCACTCTTGAAGTCAATAACAAATGCAAGCATTTTGGATTATAATCTTAGCTATCAGAGTAGACCGTTTTTGGAAATTTATCATATCATTAATAATATAAATACTATGAATACCAAATTGGATACTCAAAAACTTAGCAGTATTTAGTTCATAAAATGCTTGCGACAATAATGGAAATGTTGATGATGACTGCGGCTTACGCAATAAATTAAAAGAAAAAATATGTCCACCGAAATTGTGAAAATGTCTTTCGTATGCGACCTTGAAAAATTGGACTGCAAGCTTCAATAGGTAAATTTTCCATTGAAGATGATGACCGATCGGGAAGGCCAGTATCGATGCAGTTCATGACATGATTTTAACAGACCGTCGAATTTGGCCATAACGGATATCTGAAGCACTGAATATTTCATACGACCGCGTTCATCATATAGCTCAAGTCAATTTGGACATGAGAAAAATTGCTGCAACATGGATCCCCAAATGTTTGAATGTTGACCAAAAGCGTGCAAGGGTAGTAGCATCGCGTTCGATCTGTGCTCGATTTGAAAACGATGTAGACTTCTCAAACCGAATTGTTACTAAGGATGAGACTTGGGTACATTTCTACGATCCAAAAACAAAGCTCATCAATCGATGGAATGGCGACACTCCGAACCTAAGAAGTTTCGTGTCCAAAAATCTGCTGGAAAAGTTCTTGCTTCAGTTTATTGGGATTGCCATGGAGTAATCATGATTGATTTTTTGGATAAGGGTAGAACAATAACTGGAGATTACTATTCGACATTACTGACCACTCTAGAAAAAATTAGAGAGAAAAGACGCGGAAAGCTATCCAAAGGTGTTTTGTTTTTGCAGGACAACGCCCCTGCACACAAATCTCATGTTGCATGCACAAAATTCGTGATTTAGGGTTTGAATTACTAGAACACTCCCCTTATTCACCAAATTTGGCTCCGTCCGACTATCATCTCTTTCCTCAACTGAAAAAAAGTTTAAAAGGTCGTAAATTTTCTTCCAACGGTCATAAAATCTGTGGAGGTCTGGTTTGTAGAGCAAGAAGAAACATTGTTTTTGAAAGGTCTAGAGACGTTGCAGGTTCGCTGCAATAAATGTATACAATTAAGAGGAGAATATGTTGAGAAATAAAATATTTTGACATTGAAATTTTGTTTGATTCTATAGTAGGCTAAGAATTTTCTAATATATCCTCGTATGTATATATATATATATATATATATATATATATATATATATATATATATATATATATATATATATATACATGAATATAATATATACAGTGATGGGCAAATGTGTGGAGCCAAGTAAATATCTCTGGAATTATTAGAGATATCAAAATGAAATTTGGAAGGTGGATACTACAGTAGATTGCCTATTTGTTTTCATATTTTTTAACAATTTTGAAGTTCCGGTTTCACCGGAAAAAATGTCGATTTTAAAATTTGCAATGGAACACCCTGTATATTATTTTAGTTTCTGATGAAACATTTTATTACGAATACAAAAATATCGGGTTCGGTATTTTTTATTTCAATACCTACCGAGATATTAACAGAAAAGTAACTAAGGAAAGAAAAAATTTGATGGTAGCTAGTAGTCCATGAAATTCATTGTGTGTTCCTTTCCTTAGTTACTTTTCTGTTAATATCTCGGTAGCTATTGAAATAAAAAATATCGAACCCGATATTTTTGTATTCGTAATAAAATGTTTCATCAGAAACTAAAATAATATACAGGGTGTTCCATTGCAAATTTTAAAATCGACCATACTTCCGGTGAAACCGGAAGTTCAAAATTTTTAAAAAATATGAAAAAAAATAGGCAATCTACTGTAGTATCCACCTTCCAAATTTCATTTTGATATCTCTAATAGTTCCAGAGATATTTACTTGGTTCCACACATTTGCCCATCACTGTATATATATATATATATATATATATATATATATATATATATATATATATATATATATATATATATATATATATATATTATATATATATATATATATATATATATAATATATATATATATATATATATATATATATATATAATATATATATATATATATATATATATATATATATATATATATATATATATATATATATATATATATATATTTATATATATATATATATTTATATATATTATATATATATATATATATATATATATATATATATATATATATGTATATATATATTATATATATATATATATATATATATATATATATATATATATATATATATACCTATATAACTCTTAGCACAGAGCAAGTATTTATATTGTCAAATAAACAGCACCATTTATTAATCCTTCAAATCGTTCAAAGGGAATCTTAACATGTTTATCTAAATGCTTCTTCAACCATTGACTTTTCATGAAGATCTATTCGGAAAATTTGAGGAAAACATATTTATTCTGAAGGACTATAGCTCTTTACTCAAAATTATTGAAAAGTATTTCACTCAATCGTATTATGTTTTCATTAAATTTAGCGAATCTACATATTTCATGAAAATACGTCTTATTTGCAAGTTATTTTAACGAAGTGATACAAACATGCAAGTTCAATGAGAAAATAAAAACTGACCTATCAAAAATTCACAGCTGGATTCAGAAAAATCATAACTTACTTTATATCACTGTATATATCCCTAACATCAAACATATTAAAACTGTAGCACAATCCTTCATCAGTCAATATAGGTGTTAGAATATCTTTACATTCCACTTCCGTTCCCATCCATTTACAATATGTGTATTCCAAGGTGACCGATTTGCACTAAAAAATCACTATTCGTATTGATTCTTCTTTATTAAGATAAAAATTCAAACTATTAATTTTTCTGATAAAACTACAATGCATCAGTTTTTTACGTATTTTTTCCTCTCCTCTTCTTTAGTGAACATATATATATATAAATATATATATATATATTTATATCTATATATATATATATATATATATATATATATATATATATATATATATATATATATATATTTATATCTATATATATATATATATATATATATATATATATATATATATATATATATATATATATATATAACAACAAAGAAATTAGTCGCGGGAAAATATTAAACAAGTAAAACAGACTTATCGGTATAGCCCGCTTATATGGAAGCAGCCGTTGACACGTGTTTCGGACTCTTTGGTCCTCATCAGAACGGCGTAGCCAAGCATTGGATTGAAAACTTGGAGATGAAAATAACACAACAAACGAAATCCCCTGCTACGGAAGACAATCACACATTTGTGGCTTATTGTTTGAACTCTCCAGTTGGGGAGATTTAGTCAAACTTTGCCACGGAGGCGATTAATGCCATCCGCGAGATCTCAGACCGAGTAAATAAACAACAACAAAGAAATTAGTCGCGGGAAAATATTTATTTATTTATTTATTTAAGATAATCAGGAACACAAACAGGTATTAACCCAAAAAGAGTATTCGCTTATTAACAAGAAAAATACATCATGCAATTCAAATTAAAATTGGTATAACATATAAGCACATACATAATACATACAAAAAAAAGAAAACCCTTTATCATGAATATAATTTATAACACATAGGTACATATATTAGTTTTATCCTCATTATGAGGAACCCTTCTTCAGCGATCGTTTGAGCGACAAGTATGTGGTATTAAAAAGATCTACACCAAAAAAGAATGTCATGTAACAATCCATCATTCGGTGAAGAGGAGAATTATGAGAACAGTTTGTACGTCTATATGGAATATAAAATAGGTTATTATTACGTAGCCTCAAATCTGGAGTCCTAAATGGTATCATCTCTAAAATTCTTGGTACCGATAACATGTTATTAACAACCTTGAACAATAACAAAACGTCTGTTATCCTCCGCCGGTCCGAAAGGCTCACAAGTCCGAAAGCTTCCCTCAAAGGTGAATAATCATGATTGATTACAGTGATATTATTCTTATAAGCTAAAAACCTTAGAAATCTTTTTTGAATTTGTTCCAGTCTATCTATGTAGCAGTTATATTGTGGATTCCAGATGGTGGATGCGAAATTTAATCTACTATAAACAAAAGAATAATATAGAGTTAAAAATGTTTTATTGCCCTCGAAGAGTCTGCCCTGGCGGATGATGAAACCTAGCATCCGGTTGGAGTTTGTAATAATTTTTTCGACGTGTAAATCAAATAGAAGTTTGCTGTCGAACAGGACACCTAAGTCTGTGATATTATCAACTTCATGGAGAAGATCATTATTAATGGTGTATTGAAATTGTATAGGTTGACGATTTCGGGTGAATGTAATTTTATGGCACTTTTCGAAACTTAGAAATAGGTATCGTGCTCGACAGTAATCCTGAAGTCTGTTCAGATCATTTTGAATTAGTACACAATCGTCGATACTTTTAACCCTTCTGAAGAACTTAAGGTCATCAGCGTACAACAGGAACTCAGTATCCTTAAAGCAAGGTTTTATGCTATTCATGTATATAATAAAAAGTAAAGGCCCTAAGTGTGAGCCCTGCGGCACACCAGATGTGCAATAGTAAGTATTTGATGATTCTCCGTTTACAACTACATATTGAGATCGATTTTTTATATAAGATGAAAGCCATCTAAGTAGATCTCCACAAATCCCCACCTCAGCGAGACCCCTAGTTAGTATAGTATGACTCAATTTATCGAAGGCTTTTTTGAAGTCAGTACAAACTACATCAATTTGAGTTCGGTCATCTAGGCCTTCGTAAAGATACTCTGAGAATTGTATTAAATTTGTTTCTAAATTTCTCCCTTTGATAAGTCCATGCTGTTCTTCAATTATGATATTTTTCACATGATTAGCGATATACTGGTATACGAGACCTTCGAACAACTTGGGAATAGCAGATATAATACTAATAGGCCGGTAATTCTGAATAAGATCACTTCTACCGTTTTTAAAAATTGGTATTATAGATGATAATTTCCACTCATTTGGAAAAACAGTTGTCTTAAGTGAATAATCAAATAATATACTTAAAGGCAAAACCAAACTATCAGCACAGCATTTCAAAAACAATGGTGGAATACCATCAGGTCCAGATCCCTTCGACGTATTGATGGTTCGTAATGCCTCCAGTATTTCCTTTTTAGTTATACAAATATTAGATAAGTATACACCGCTATAGAGGTTCTCCACACCATCGAGAGAGGCAGAAACATCATCGTCGGGCTCATACACACCCTCAAAAAATTCCGCGAACAGATCGGCGATCTCCCCAGAATCACCCCCCCTTCTACCATCATTCATCAACATCATATTCGGAAACCGACTAGATTTGCTTTTTCGAGAGACAAATTTGAACAAGCCTTTTGGATCCTCTTGTATATTTTGTTCAATCTTGGTCAAGTGATTTATGTGATCCGAGGCGATGAGCCTCTTAGATTTCGTTCTGAGCTCCCTAAATCGATAAAAATCATGAAAATTATGATATTTTTTCCACTTGTGATGGAATTTATTTTTTTCTTTAACTACTTTAATAGTATTTTTGGAGAAATATAAAGGAAATTTTTTGTTAATTTTACTTTTTGGAATAGTCTCAAGTATAACATTGTTTACAGTAGCGCTAAATTTATTAACTCTCATATTAACATCCCCGTCGCCCAGTAAAATATTCCAATCAATTGAAGAAAGCTTCTCATTTACAACATCATAATTTGCAATTCTAAAATTAAATCTATAACTACTGATATGTTCTCTCAGATAATGTTGTGATTTGAAAGTGTATAAAAATTCGATCGGCGGATGGTGACTGTCAACTTCTACAAATGGGATTTCATTTCGTTTTACACATTTGATTTCACATTTGTCGCAAAGTACGAGATCTAGTATTTTATTGTATTCATTAAGGATACAATTAAATTGAATAAGTTCGGAAAAACTAAACATGTCCATAAGATTCGCAAATCTATTCTCAATGTTTGTTGGCTCTAAAAAATTCTCATTATTATTACTCACCCATTTGATCGAAGGACAGTTAAAATCACCACACAATAAAATGGAATTGTCACCAATAGTACGTTTGTTAACTTCAAACTTAGCAATAAACGATGCTGATGCTCTTACGTAATCTTCCCCCGGCGGAAGATAAACACAACAGAGGTATATATTAACCTCATTAAATTTGATGAGAACCCACGAATCCTCAGCTTCACTATTAAAGTCTAACAGTGGCGTAGCAATTATATTGTTTTTAACAGCAATAAACACCCCGCCGCCATCTTTCTTTGAAGAACCACTAGTACGACGATCCCTTCGTAATATTGAGTATTCGTCTGTTGCAAACTCACCATCCGTTATGGAGTCATTTAGCCATGATTCAGTTATAAATATTACATCATAGGAATGGCATTGTAAATTTAGCTAATATAGCCCGCTTATATGGAAGCAGCCGTTGACACGTGTTTCGGACTCTTTGGTCCTCATCAGAACGGCGTAGCCAAGCATTGGATTGAAAACTTGGAGATGAAAATAGCACAACAAACGAAATCCCCTGTCAACGGCTGCTTCCATATAAGCGGGCTATACCGATAATTCTGCTTTACTTGTTTAATATTTTCCCGCGACTACTTTCTTTGTTGTTGTTTATTTACTCGGTCTGAGATCTAGCGGATGGCATTAATCGCCTCCGTGGCAAAGTTTGACCAAATCTCCCAAACCGGAGAGTTCAAACAATAAGCCACAAATGTGTGATTGTCTTCCGTAGCAGGGGATTTCGTTTGTTGTGCTATTTTCATCTCCAAGTTTTCAATCCAATGCTTGGCTACGCCGTTCTGATGAGGACCAAAGAATCCGAAACACGTGTCAACGGCTGCTTCCATATAAGCGGGCTATACCGATAATTCTGCTTTACTTGTTTAATATTTTCCCGCGACTAATTTCTTTGTTGTTGTTTATTTACTCGGTCTGAGATCTCGCGGATGGCATTAATCGCCTCCGTGGCAAAGTTTGACCAAATCTCCCAAACCGGAGAGTTCAAACAATAAGCCACAAATGTGTGATTGTCTTCCGTAGCAGGGGATTTCGTTTGTTGTGCTATTTTCATCTCCAAGTTTTCAATCCAATGCTTGGCTACGCCGTTCTGATGAGGACCAAAGAGTCCGAAACACGTGTCAACGGCTGCTTCCATATAAGCGGGCTGTACCGATAATTCTGCTTTACTTGTTTATATATATTATATATATATATATATATATATATATATATATATATATATATATATATATATATTTATATATTTTATATTATATATATATATATATAATATATATATTTTATATATATATATATATATATATATATATATATATATATATATATATATATATATATATATATATATATATATATATATATATATATATATATATATATATATATATATATATATATATATATATATATTATATATATATATATATAATATATATATATATATAATATATATATATATATATACTATATATATTATATCTAATATATATTATATATATATATATATTATATATATATATATATATATATATATATATATATATATAATATATATATATATATATATATATATATATATATAGTATGGTGCAAATGAAAGGAATAAATTCGTTATTTCGTAAACCGGCGACTTTAAGGAAAAATCCTGAAACCCGTCGATATTTATTTTAAAACGGGCTATTCGTAAGGATACCTCTATTTTTGACGTCATCTATGCGAGCGTGATGATGTCTCGCTAAAATTTTTAAATGGAAATGTGGGTGTTGTTATACATTATTTGAAAAGTCTTTTGAATACCTATTTAGCCATTAATATGTACAGTAATTGATTTTTGTATTTGTTTAAAAAATTAATAAAATTTCAGTTTTTACCTTTTTTAAAAATCTAGTTACCTCATCAACATCAACATTGACACTTTGACATAATTAACTTTCTGTCAAGTGATTGATAGTATTATTGTATTAGACGAATTCAAAAAGTCTTTGTATCTATCGACATGAAGCTGACTGAAATGCAAAGAATTGAAAAATTCAAATAATGATTGGTTGTGGAGATAAAGCACGTACGCAGAAAGAAGTATGTACGTTATTTAATAATGAATACTCCAACCGAGAACCAATTTCACAATCCACTATAAGCAAAATTGGGAAGAAATTCAGAGAAACGGGCCATGTCAAAGACCTCCCTAAAGTTAGTAGAAAACCAATATCAGAAAATAAACAACTAGATGTTCTGTTAGCCTTTCAAGATAATCCCCATACCAGTTCATGGCAAGTAGCATTAGATAATGACATGGACCATTCAACAGTTCATAGAAAGCTAAAGAAGGAAAAGTTGCATCCCTACAAAGTAAGTTTAGTACAAGAGCTTATGGAAGATGATTTTGATAAACGAATTGAGTTTTGTGAAATTATGATGGAACAAAATAACAGAGATCTGATGTTTTTAAAATGTTCTTTTCTCGGATGAAGCTACACTTCTACTGAACGGTCATGTCAATCGTCAAACTTATCGGTACTGGGCTACGGAAAATCCACACTGGATGCAAGAGTACCGTACTCAATACCCAGAGAAAGTTAATGTTTAGGCGGGAATAATAGATAATAGGATTATTGAACCATACTTTTTCGAAGAAACCTTAACACGTTCTCGATATTCTGAATTTCCTCAAAACTTCTTCCTACCCGAATTGAACCGGCTGTTTCCAAACAGAAATGATTTATGGCTGCAGCAAGATGGTGCGCCTCCACACTATGCTGTCTTGGTGCGCAACTATTTGAACAACGTCTTTCCAAATCGGTGGATAGGTCGAAGAGAAACAATATAATGGCCGCCTAGGTCACCTGATTTGACTCCTCTTTATTTTAATGGGGAAACTTGAGAAGCAAAGTGTACCAAAATAAACCACAAAATATTAATGAACTCAAAGAAAGGATACGTATTGAGGTTGCACAAATAACTCCGGAAGTTATAGAGAAGGTTCGAGAAGAGTTCGCGGCACGTCTTTCTCATTGTATTTTAGCTGAAGGTAAACAATTTGAGCACTTAATTTAGGTTTCGTTGTATTTAATGAGTAATACATATTAAATATTTATTGTAATAATAAAATTTTATTAATTTTTTAAACAAATACAAAAATCAATTACTGTACATATTGATATGGCTGAATAGGTATTCAAAAGAATTTTCAAATAATGTATTACAACACCCACATTTCCATTTAAAAATTTTAGCGATGACGTCATCACGCTCGCATAGATGACGTCAAAAATAGAAAGGTATCCTTACGAATAGCCCGTTTTAAAATAAAAATCGACGGGTTTCAGGATTTTTCCTTAAAGTCGCCGGTTTACGAAATAACGAATTTATTCCTTTCATTCGCACCATACTATATATATATATATATATATATATATATATATATATATATATATATATATATATATATATATATATATATATATATATATATATATATATATATTATATATATATATATATATATATATATATATATATATATATATATATATATATATATATATATATATTTATTTAAAGGAAGTGAAATAAAAAAATAAAACATTCCGACAAAGTTGCAATACGTACGAAACAAAACACAAATAAAATATTTTTCAACTTTTCGTATTTTAATTAGCTAATTATTTCTGAGATCTTTACTATTTAGAAAAAAAGAAAATCGTGAAAGTGATACATCTGATGATCATACTGAAGATGTGTTTTGTTAGCATCAATAAATTTGTATATATTTGTATATACATACATTATCGATTTTCGTTGAAAAATAATTCGGAGCGTCTGCTACTGCTACTGTTGGTGTGTAAATATGGCATTACATCGAAATGATGTACCTCTTGCCCTTTAAATGTATCCACCTTCTGGTGTATGGACATACGGGTTGCCTGCCTTGAGGACGAACTTTTTTTTCCAAATGGTGGAGCTGTGACATATTTATATGCCATGTTTTTGCGTAGGAGAAATTACAAAAACATTTAAAATATTTTTAAGGTTGTTACATTAGGTAGATGGACCGAACCCACTTTCTATTATATTTAATCGATTGAACCATCTTGACAATTTATCATTTACCTTCAAGGTAGGTGGGAATTCTTGATGCATTGTTATCTGGCTTAGCTAGTTCTACTAGAGGATTTGTTTGATAATTTTCGAATAAGTGTTTGACTATAGTATGTTTATGGGCGTGTTTCGTTAGCACAAATAAATGTGTGCCTATTCATACAATGTATATACCTTAGCAGAAAAAAAAATATATATATATAAATATATATATATATATATATATATATATATATATATATATATATATATATATATATATATATATATATATATATATATATATATATATATATATATATATATATATATATATATATATATATTTAATTTTTATAATATGTATATTTTATACTCACGTCATTCAGAAATTCTGTATAATCGTTTGATCTTAATATACTTTTTCTTGTTGAACTGTTCATCTTCTGGAAAGCATCTAAAGAAACCACATGGTTTTCTGGTCTACATAAAAGAGACATGTAGTCAAAATAAACATTTCTAAAAAAAAATACCACTGATTGAAACATTAAAAAGAGAGATTCCAATAATAGCAACTCACTCAATTGGATCTATTTCACTGCCTTTACCGTTTCTTCGTTTCATTAAGGTCTCCGTATAATTCAAGCATGATCCTGAAATTTTCGTTTCCGGACATATGGTCACAGCCGGAAAAGGTACTTCATGAATTGAAGTTTCTTTAGTGGCCAACGAAACTAAGACGGGCGTAGTATTCCACTTGTCTATTATTTCGAAAACCATATACGAACAGCCTCCAATACATAAAATGAAGACGAGAATCCACCAAGCTCTGAAATCATTAATTTATTGAATATCATGAATTTCTAGTGTTCGTTTCATGTTTTAACTTAATATATCATATAAACAACTCAACCCTGATAACTTTTTGTCTACCTCTTGTAAATGAATATAAACAAATACAGTTCGATATTATAAATATCAATATAGTTCAAAGATGAACCTACAACTCAACGTGAATTATTATATAGTAAATTATTGATATAATTACGATGTTTTCCGTTCTTAATTTATAAAAATCTTGAAAATATCACAGAATTTCATTGAAATATTTAAACACTGATGACATCATATTATAACAGAGACGTTTCAAACGCAAAATAAGTCCGGATCAGTTTCAAGAAAATGATAAACAAAAGGATATTCAGATAGTTACATATACCTAGTAAGACATGTGGCGAAAATGATTTTTAAAACTTTAAGTTGAATTGCATAATAACCTAGAATATTCGTATGAAGTTGCTACTCACAGAAGATACATTTATAGAAGTGATAAACCGTGAATTAATTTGAAATTTTGTTTTCTCATCATTGATTCTAAAATAAATTGCAGATACATAATATATATGTATATTTATATATATATATATATATATATATATATATATATATATATATATATATATATATATATATATATATATATATATATATATATATATATATATATATATATATATATATATATATATACAGGGTGTCCCACCGGGAAAGAACGCGATCTGTATATGGAAAACTACACATAGGAAACTTTTGAAA
Organism: Cynegetis impunctata; assembly: GCA_030704885.1. NCBI lineage: Eukaryota > Metazoa > Arthropoda > Insecta > Coleoptera > Coccinellidae > Cynegetis > Cynegetis impunctata. The sequence goes on along the minus strand of JARQZK010000790.1, from coordinate 50,378 downwards.
ATTTGGCAGTATACTAATGTTGATAGGGGCAACTCGACTAAAATATTTTCAAGATGGTGGCACTTCCGGTTATACCGGAAGTAGATACCTACTTGCTTATTTTAAATTGGATACCCTATATATTAATACATTTTTAGATTCTACGAAAGATTCTAGGCAGATTTTATGTTTTATGTCCTATACCTAAGTATAAGCGTTTTTGACATATTTAGGTTTTTATGACAAAAATGACGATTGCAAGCCCTAATATAATTATCAATTGTTTCTATAAGGATTCCCGTATTACTTACTTTGGGATGGATTCCTTGTCGAAAAAAACTTGCTTTAATAGATTTTGTATAGTATTTGGATAACTAATCATACAGGGTGTTGGAAAAAAAGATCTAAAATGAGATTGAGAAAACTGACAAAAATCAATTTTTCCAAATGGAAACCCCCCATTTTTCTTATTTTGTAGTATTTAGCATTTAAAAAGAAGGTAACTTTGTATAAAGTTATCTATACCTAAAATTTGAAGTTTTCGAAATATTGCCAATTTAATATTTTTATATGGCGATTTTGCATTTAATCGTTAAACAATTAGATCTAGGATAGCCACGATCGTATTTGACATTTCAAATCATCGTAATGGCACCCCGGTTAAATTATACAAACGAAGATTATTTTGAAGGCTTATCTAAATCATTTTCATTTAAATGCTGCACTAATGAAAATATGGATAGCATAGGGATGATATTTGTGTTTCTGTAAAATTCTTAGAACTGACGATTTAGATAAGCCTGATTCTAATGCTATCTGCCTTGAAGATTTTGTTGGATATGCTTCAAAATATCTCAAAATTGCTATTTCAATATTTTCATTGTTAACAACTGGTTTCTTTTTGTACGCCTTTACGGATCCAAAATTCTTGAAGTTTTCTATAATTCGTTTAACAGTATTTGGTGATGGTTTTCGTTTATGAGGATATCGGGTCGCACATGTATCACACGTTCTTGAAATAATTTATCACATTGTCCATAAATAATAAATAAGTTTAAATAATCTTCGTTTTTATAATTTAACCGGGGTGCCAGTACGATGACTTGAAATGTCGAATACGATCGTGGTTATCCTAGATCTAATTGTTTGTTTGATGATTAAATGCAAAATCGCCATATAAAAATATTAAATTGGCAATATTTCGAAAACTTCAAATTTTAGGTATAGATAACTGTATACAAAGTTACCTTCTTTTTAAATGCTAAATACTACAAAATAAGAAAAATGGGGGGTTTCCATTTGAAAAAAATTGATTTTCGTCAGTTTTCTCAATCTCATTTTAGATCTTATTTTTCGAACACCGTGTATGATTAGTTATCCAAATACTATACAAAATCTATTGAAGCAAGTCTTTTTCAACAAAGAATCCATCTCAAAGTAAGTAATACGGGAATCCTTATAGGAACAATTGCAATCGTCATTTTTGACATAAAAACCTAAATATGTCAAAAACGCTCAGACTAAGGTATAGGACAAATACCTAAAATCTGCCTAGAATCTTTCGTAGAATCCAAAATCAGAGATATTTGACATTTTATAGAAAATTTGACAGGTGCAACGGTTTACAAGAACCGGTATAACTTTCTTCCTGTAAAAGATACTCATTTGCTTCTTGTCACATGAAAAGAACACAAGAAGAACTACGTTCTACAACTGAAATTAATTCAATAATATCATACCAAGTGTTCCGTTTTTCGCGTTACATTTCGTCAACTTCGAACCGCGAAAACTTGTTTAGGTCAAATGGAACACCCTGTATTTTTTTACGTCAGGTTGTGTAAAATTGAATTCCTTTTGTTCTGATATTAGCATTGTGGGGGTTAAGGTTACAACTTTTTGAATTATTTCTGATTTTATTAGAAATACATGAATTGTTGTAATCATTTCATCAAAATAGCCATGATTAGAAACAATCAGTCATTATCTTATGTCAAAAAATGGCAGCACGTTCAAATTATACCCACGAAGACTTTTTAAATTTGTTCATTATTTATGGAGAATGTAATAAAGTAATATATATTTTATTTGGGGAACTATTAAAAATAAAGTTTATGAGAGTCCATTAACAACCATTGAAGATTGTATGCAGAGAGTAAGAAATGCCTTTCAAAACATATCACAGGATTCAATTAGAAGAGCTACCCATGAGGAACTAATCCGAAGGTGCGAAAAATGTGTCGAGGTTCGAGGGCGGAATTTTGAGCATTCATTAAATTAAAATGAAATGATATTTCAAATTGATCTTATCTCTACTATTTTAGTTCATGCCATATCTTCAATTCGATTAATACGAATGTTACAGTGTTAGTGTTATTTTCCGTTTTTCTGAATATCGAGTAGCAAATGTGCTGCAAGTTCTTGATATTACTTTATTACATTCTCCATAAATAATAAACAAATTCAAAAATTCTTCGTGGGTATAATTTGAACGTGCTGGCATTTTTTGACATAAGATAATGACTGATTGTTTCTAATCATGGCTATTTTGATCAAATGATTACAACTATTCATGAATTTCTAATAAAATCACAAATATTTCAAAAATTTGTAACCTTAACCCCCACAATGCTAATATCAGAACAAAGGGAATTCACTTTTACACAACTTGACGTAAAAAAATACAGGGTGTTCCATTTGACCTAAACAAGTTTTCGCGGTTCGAAGTTGACGAAATGTAACGCAAAAAACGGAACACTTGGTATGATATTATTGAATTAATTTCAGTTGTAGAACGTAGTTCTTCTTGTGTTCTTTTCATGTGACAAGAAGCAAATGAGTACCTTTTACAGGAAGAAAGTTATACCGGTTCTTGTAAACCGTTGCACCTGTCAAATTTTCTATAAAATGTCAAATATCTCTGAAACGGCTAGGTTTAGGCATAAGGTATGTTTCACATTTTCGAATCAGAATTTTATGCTCTTTTCGAAAACCCTTAAATATATAGGGTATTCCATTCGAAATAAGCAAGTTGGTATCGACTTCCGGTATAAGCGAAAGTGCCAGCTGCTTGTAAATATTTCGGTTGGATTGGCCACACCGACATTAGTAATCATCTAAATTTTCAAAATTTTCTGATCCGTACTTTGTTCTATATCGATCGATTCAGTTCCCGGTGCGACACCCTGTATATATAAATATATATAGGTGTATATTAGTACTATGTTTTTCTTTTTCCTAGAAAATGAATGCATTGAATATCATAAGATATTTGTGACCATTCACGCTTCAATAAAATACGAAAGTTATATCTTGTATATACTTAATAAACAATCACTGAAAAGTCTTCGTGAAGATATTGTTCATATGCAGCTTTAAAATATGATTATGATGAAATATGTTTATAAAATGAAAGCTAAAGATTCGTTATATGTTGAAGAATATTTGATGTTTTGTTATTCATAAATGAAGTTGAAGAGGGTAACTAAATATTGATGAGTCTTGAGTAATGATAGCACAAACTTTCATTATTAAAGATTATTGTTTGAAGTATAATCTTAATTAGAATCTGAAGAAGAAAACTTGAACTGAATAAGTGAACCTCTATTAATTCTAGGCTTCCATGAAAATATATTTCTATATTTTGTGAATGAAGAACATATATAAAATTTCCATTCATTGAAGTGTTATTCCAAGATTTTTTAGTTCTTCCTAGAACTAACTAATCAAAACTAATAATTTATGTTCTTTTTTCGAGAAAAACTGATTGATTTTTATCGAATCTGTCTATTTTTATCCTCATCAATCAATATAGGCTATCCACTTGAAATCAGTTTATAGTAACTTGGATCGTTTTCAAATTATTGAGATAATTTCGTAATCAATATGTTGGAGGCTTAATTTAGATATACATTATTTAGACATCTTCTAAATAGTGATTGATTGCTTCCTTCCATTTCGATACTAATAGTAAAACCTCTTCAACTAGATGAATTAATTTATGTTTGTTTTACTAACTAAATCACTATGGATTCATCTCATTTCATGAACTACAATTAACCTATTTCATGAACGATTTTTTTTTCCGAAAACATTGAGAAGTTTTTATGAAATAAGTTTCTTATTATAAATGTTTATGCTATATAATTTTATTAATAGGTACTACTAGTATATACTTTTTTTGGTACATTATTCTCAACAATTATAGTTACAGTTTTTCATAAAATTGTGCAAATATGCTTGAATGGCATATAATTGAAACCATTATTAGGGTGTATCCCGAATTTGGGATGCATCAGAATGAAACTTTCATATGGATTAAATATAAGATGAAATTTTTCGTTTTTTCAATTATTCGTATTCTATGAATCTCTTCAATATACTTCTACAACGTGTAAACCATTCATTTCTTTGTGGATCCTGGTTTATAACAAAATTCTCCAATTTTGTGAAATCTAGTGAAAATTGAATCCAAAGATGACAGAATAATAGCTAGTATTTCGTTTAATAGCAAGCAGTTTCAAACTACCAATTTTAATTTATAGTGTAATATCGGCTAGCTATTTCTGTGAACATAAACTGAACTAAGTAAATCTCGCTCGAGCTGTGTAGTCTAATAACTCAATAATGCAGCACAACCGAAAGTGTGCCAAATTGCATTCAAATGAACAAAACATATGTCAAATGCTTTCCAGCGTAGCAAAAATGAGTAATTTCTAACATTACTTTGTGAAGGAGCCATTAATTATGCAGAACATATTCAATGCAAAAATCTAATTATTATAATTATATAATCTTTTCCTAGATAAAGTAGTTACAAGTAGATTTTTCTCTAGAATAAAATTTTTAATTTTATTAATGATAGTAGGTTCATGAGCTGCAGAGGTATATATAAGTATATATATATATATATATATATATATATATATATATATATATATATATATATAAATATATATAAATATATATATATATATATATATATATATATATATATATATATATATATATATATATATATATATATATATATATATATATATATTATATATATATATATATATATATATATAAATATATATATATTTATATATATACATATATATATATATATATATATATATATATATATATATATATATATGTATATATATATATATATATCTATTATATATATAAATATGTATATATATATATATATATATATATATATATATATATATATAAACTAATCGAATAAAATATCTATTAGAAAATAAAAATCAATTTCTTGATCGATTTGGGAAAATAGGGTATTGCGTACACCGAGTCTAGTGAAAATATTCCTACAAAACAGATGAAAATATACGCTACTGAATGGCACAGAAAGTACACAAGAAAATATTAAATATGGCATACCACAAGGATTGGTTTTAGAAAAACTAAAAAACTGAAAATATTTTATTTTCCTGGATAACAGGACTCTTGTATTTTCAAACAGAAGTGAGGATCAACCAGAATAGTAACTTGAATTTGTTGTATGAGTGGATTTCTGCAAATGAGCATTTTCAATAAAGAGTGTATACATACGTTTGAGAGCTAAAATTAAGAAGACTAAAGCTCTCAAAACTCAAAATTAATTGATAAACATTAATTCTAAAAGAAGTGAAAGAAGATTTTTCAGAATAACCAATAATCGAAATGCTAACCTGGAATACGTATGTGTAAGGAACCTTTACTAAGATCGTAGGACTTATAAGTGCTATTGAGAAAGTGAGCGATGGTCTAAATAACAAATGTAGATTGTTTTTTTATATGAACAAGTTCAATTATTACGCATATAGCTCCAATCTGAACGTATATTTAAAATAAAAACAAAGAAAGTCAGCAGAGTTTGCAGAATTGAGGACACAAATGTATCTTTAATCTCGCGTATGAAACTAATTTTTAGTCCTTGTACATGAATTTCAATATTTCATATATCAAAAAATTAGTGAATCAAGACTAAAGCGGGCCATAGACGACCAACTTGGTTGTCAACCTCGTTGACAACTTGGTTGCCCACAGACGGTCAACTTGTTGTTGCCAACTTCATTTGCCGATCCGTTCTGTTGCGTTCACACTCTTGTCAGCAAATGACTTACAATCCCATGTTGTCTTTTATTGTTTTAAACGAATTGTGTGAGGATGATAAGGAAGTGGTTTTCCCAAAAAGAAAGAAAAGAAAATTGTGGACTAAGGAGTGGTACTTACAACGTCCTGAGTTTTCTCATTCAAATTTATTAAGTGAACATCGCGTCTCTGCACCTGGAGATTTCAAAAATTTTTTAAGATTGGATAGTGCAACCTACGATTATTTGTTGGATAAAGTACGACCGTTCATTGAAAAGAAGGACACTATCATGAGATGTGCAATTACTGCTAATGAACGGCTGTCGGCAACATTGCGATTTTTAGCCAGTGGCCAGAGCTTCGAAGATTTGAAATTTATATATATATATATATATATATATATATATATATATATATATATTATATATATATATATATATATATATATATATATGTCTTTAAAAACGTCTGATTTCACTTTCCAAAGCTCAGGCAGTTCTTTCAATTTTTCTAAAAATTCAATCCAAATAGGCATGTTTGGTATCGACATAATTGAATATTAACACGACAAGCGATCACAAATTGACAATCAACGACAGTTCACTAATGAGGTTGTCAACAATGTTGTCAACTTCCCCACAGACGCTACAACAAGGTTGAAAACATGAGGCTCCGCCCATCGACAATCAAAACGATTTGATCTCACACCAACCGTTTACTACAACCGCCAACTTGCCCACAGACGTACAACATCTACTCCAACATGGCAAGTTGGCGACGAGGTTGAGAACCGAGTTGGTCGTCTATGCCCCGCATTATGCAAATAAACATATATATATATATATATATATATATATATATATATATATATATATATATATGTATATATATATATATATATATATATATATATACTATATATATATATATATATATATAAATATATATATATATATATATATATATATATATATATATATATATATATATATATATCAGTGGCGGCTCGTGAGGTTTTGGTTTGAGGAGGCTACAAGAGGTGTTAAAAAATACACCATAGGCGAAAATTTTTAGGATTTCAAGGTCAACCGCCTTATAATTTAAAGAAAATCAAAGCAAAACAAGCACCCTAAGCTATTAATTTGTTTTCACTTTCGAGTGTCTACGTTGAGACCTACAACTCCTATTTACAATATTCACAAAAACACTTCTCAGCCAAATAATCAATTCATCTATTCATCAAATTTTTTTTCTTTCACAAAATAGGTACCTACCTACCTACTCAACGAATTTGTTAACAGCTGGTGAGAGCAAATAAAAAGTTATTATATATTTTTGAAGATTAGCGGGATTCTGCGATCTTTAACGTTAGCAAAATGATCTATAATATCCTCATAAAATTTTTTGTCTTTCGCCAAAAGTTTTACCAATTCCTTTTCAATGGACAACAAACTAATATTTTTCAAACGATCCTGGCTCATTGAATTTCGTAAATAAGTTTTAATTCTCTTAAGAGTGGAAAACGAGCGCTCTACGGAAGCCGATGTCACCGGGATAGAAACAATTAGACATAAGAGTTTATAAACTTGGGGAAAATCTTGATTCAAATCATTATCAAAAAGGTATTTAATAGTCCTCACATGATTTTCATTTTGCCCCAAAATTTCATTGTCATTATAAACAACACTCAGTTCAGTTTTTATGGCCACCTTATCAAAAAAAGTGTATTTTTGACATAAATTTTCCAAAAGTTTATCTGGAAAATTAGCCGAAAATCCGGTTAACAAATTTTTATTGAGTAAGTCGAAGAAA
>JARQZK010000790.1:0-37500 GCA_030704885.1 Cynegetis impunctata | reverse complement strand
TAAACTCAGATTAGAGAATAAATCCGAAAATGTGTACCTATGCATGACAACCCGGAACGTCTATGTGTGTGCGTGTAATGATACCTGTTTTTGAAATAAACTCCCTATATTTTTTTATTACTTTTACAAATCAAGCTGGTTGGCTTTTTTTAACTTTAATAATAAAATAGTTCGTATATTATTTTGAATATTCATTAGGTATGATCAAAGCTACATACGCACAATCAAATTCAAATTTATATTCGTGTAAGTAAATGACATCCATGATACTTGTGAAAGCTATTTAAGCCAATTTGCCTACGGTCAGTTAGCTGATTGGAGTTGAGCCATAAGAACTGACAAGAAACTTTGGCTTCACTTATTCTTTCGTCAGTGGGTCACAAGTGTTGGTGTTACAATAATATGGTGGAATGTAAACTGATGCAACTAAAGCACAATGCTAGACTCATCTAAAGAGCTTTTCACAGTTTCTTACGTTGTGCCAAATATATATAGGTACATAAAATTCCAATAGTTTGATAGTCAATAGAATCCTATTTTATTTGTTCGGGTTTTACGACTAGCTCGAAAGACGACAATATCAGAGAATTCCCCTGTTAGTTTTGCAGTGCTACAAACTTGCGTGTAGTGCAGTGCAAGTAACAGTGCAGCAATAACAACAACTTGTGCGGCCAGCGCTCAATTTTTAGAAATGTGGTACAACTTTAAATTATTGTTGTAGATTTTGACACCAACGTTTCTCGTGGTATGTATTATACAACCTATACCTACGATTTAACGTGACGAAATTGAGTTTTAGATTTTCAGGTGTGAGCGAAGCATAGCCTAAGCGCTTCGCGTTTAAGGCATGCAAGATATTTTACGCTTATCTGAACTTTTTTTTTTTACTGTCGCACAGGCGCTGGAGCGCGGGGCCTCCAGATTCGCGGGGCCCGTAGCATTTGCTACTCTTGCCACGTGGCTAATCCGGCACTGCTTGTTGTAGTAAAATATATGCAATTTTTCTTATAGATTACATTATGTCGGATTCGAAACCCAATTGTACGCCGCCCGGCGTTCTTGAATTGCCGTGAGCGTACAAAAAAGTAAACTTTTTTGTACGCTCACGGCCGGACAAAAAAGTAAAAACAGAATAGCGTCTGTGAAATCAAACTTCAACATTAAAAACTGAGGTTGAAAAAGTCGCCATTTTCTGACGTTTGCGGAAAAATATATTTATTGGGTTTTATTAGTGCACTTTAACTAGACGCAATTTTGTTATCCCTACCATTTTTCGTAAACAATTAAATTAAGATTTCAATTTCTCAATTAAAGCAAACATTATTCACATATGTTCAACTTTATATATATATATATATATATATATATATATATATATATATATGTAGCTTTAATAGCAATTTTGAAAAAAAATTTTCTAATGGCACACCCAATATACTCTACATGACATATATAATATATTATTTTTTTGTCTGTATATATATTTTTATATATATATATATATATATATATATATATATATATATATATATATATATATATATATATATATATATATATATATATATATATATATATGTAGCTTTAATAGCAATTTTGAAAAGAAACTATCAAATGGCCCACCCAATATACTCTACATGTCAGATAAAATATCTTATTTTTTGGCCTGAATATAATATTGATATATTGTTTGCAGATGGCACGTATATAACTTATAAACTAATTTGTATCATTTAAGTGTTTCTGGTTTGAGATATCCTGAGAGATTTTTTTTGTGAGTTCAGATTATAAACTCCCCTTTCAGAGTTATCATTCATGATGTAAGTATAATACTAATTTTGAGAAAAAAATCATTTCGTTTGATGATTAACGTAAGTTTGAAATGGCACTTATTTGTAAAAACTTAAGTTTGCTAGTTAATTACATAGTTGAATTTACTCATCGTTTTTCATTATCATTAACTATAAAATCGTTACAGCTCAATTCTAGGAATTTCTGAATTACGGAAAAATGAGAAATATACTTGCTAGCAAATGACTAAACACATCATACATTTTAAGAACAAAATAATAATTAAAAATCCCCAATATACTGGCTGTATAAATCTAAATAAGTAAAGGACACTGATGATATCTAATAGGATCGAAAAACTTGTCTGTTGTTCTTCTTATTTGTAAGGTTTTATTATTCAATATAACGAGTGTGCAAAAGTTTATATTCTATTTTTGCACAGATTTCGACAACTTCATTAGAAGATTATTTGATGATCAAATACAATAATTTCTTATTTAAATGGGAACTGAAGTTAATGACCCAAACTCAAATACAATGAGATTAGTTCAGAGTACTTGGTGATAAATAAAATGTACATCTTGCTCGTACAAATTTTCAAAGATGGTATCCAATTTCAGCAAGAGAAACACAGTCTATTGTTTCAAACTTCTATGAGTAACAACTTCATTTTGAACATGCACATCATCCAGAAGTATTCATTGCATAAACAATTCATGTCTATTTATAGTGATTTATATTCGTATCGGAAATAATTTGAATTATTTCCAACGTTGAAATGTTTTATATGGTTCTCGAAAATTTGATTTATTATGAGTTTCCCATGTTCACATAAGAAATTATTATTTCTATGGATGCATTATTTATAATATGAAATATATCGGTAATTCTATTGCTTTTTGCTACATATTGTCAGCAATGAAGAATTATATCGTTTACGGGTCAGAATATTTGAAGATTCAATTAGTGTCGGATCTACATCGTAGGATGATATATTCGATCTAAATAATTCATAGAGCGTTACGATAAACTTGACTGTCCTCGAATTAATACTGAACTATGGAATATTAATGACACAATTGTTTTTTTAGCAATTTTTAGTTCCTTCATTTTGTATTTCCGGAGACCAGGATCTAACCAATTGATATTTTCCATATATATAAATAAATATATATATATATATATATATATATATATATATATATATATATATATATATATATATATATATATATATATATATATATATATATATATATATATATTTATATATATATATATATATATATATATATATTTATTTTTTTATATATATATATATATATATATATATATATATATATATATATATATATATATATATATATATATATATATAAATAGTATATATATATATATATATATATATATATATATATATATATATGTATATATTTCACAATTTCAATTGGCGAAGCCGTGCTATTTTTTAGCAATTTTTTCTAATTTGAGTTTGAATATTTCAATAATGATTAGAATATTTTAAATATTAACTTTTCAGTTTTCTGTTCCTTTGGGCATACAATTACAAAACAATATTTCTTTCATGAAATTTAGAAGAAAATCTTATTGAGATTAAAACGTATAACTAGCGGCGACCCCCGCCAAAAAAATTCAAGTAAAACACATTTGTAGATGATGATTTTTCATTAAAATAATGAAAAACATATTATATACTAGACCACATTACATAATTCAATTACTACCATAAATTTTATTTGAAAAAAATTTGATCATAGAAAGTTACACAAGGAAATATTTCTCTTATATTAAATTGTTTACTGGCTTAATATATGCTAATGAGAAAATATCAGGAACTGATAAAACTATGAAAACTACTGAATTTAGTATAATTGGAAAATAGTTATAATAATAAAATATAATTATGATAAGTTATAATTTTTATGAAATAAGCAGTAGTGTGATTAGCTACTAATAATAATTTACTTTCTATGAAAAAATTCGAATAGTCTCATTCAAAATAATTGAAAAATTGATGTAGTCGTAAATAGAATTTTTGTGAAACATTGATAGCTATTCAGAGAAGCAAAAATAGCGTGGACATAATTTTCTGAACCATTTTTTATTTTATCACACAATATATGAATGGATATAATTTTATTTCATAATTATTCATGTCTGTATTGGTAATTACAAAATACTCCATGATGTTATGAATATCTACGTAAACAATTCAAAAAGTCGGAGATAAAATTGAAACTGAAGCAACTCTTTCTCTAATAAACATTGAATTTAGTAACTCTCAAAACTCATTACTTGAAAAACGATGCAAACTTTGAAGAAATCTGGGTTGAGGTATGTAACTGGTTAGTTTAAAAAATATATATCATTATGATTTTTGTATAAAATGAATTTTTTTGATTTTAAATACCTTTCCATCCAAGACACCCCATCTTTGACTATGTAGTTCAATCCTTGAATTGATGTAATTTCACAGTAAGCTCTTGTATGCCTTTTCATACCTTCCCAGAAACTTTCCTTCGGAACTTCAAGTTTATATTCTTCTTCTTTCGCATCACCTTTATTTTTCGATATTTCTTCTAGTTCCATGTTTAACGATTTTTTTGTTTTTTATCATTCACAGTAAGTTCAATGTTTCATAAACACCAGTAACGAATGTACTATCATACGAAACCAACGTGTACTCAACAAATTAAGTAAGCGAAAGCCCAACATAAGGCTGAACTTAGATTCCGTTAAAAGACCTTGATTCCCACCACAAAACAACGCGACTTAAGCACACGTTGCCCGAGCCGAACATCGAACGTTCGCCTTATTGGGATTTCATCCAACAAGGTACTATTTGCATATTCTGATTAGAAGTCTCATGGGCTATAAAAATTGTTAAATATTGTTATATATAAATCCCAGTAGTCAGTAACAGAAAACAAAAAATTGAAATAATTATGTGATACACAAAAGCAAGGAAGATGATTTATTAGTCAGATTTCGGATGTTTTTCTATAATTTCTGAAATGTATCATATAATATCTACAAACAAAAATGTTAGTTGCTGATATAGATACAGAAAATAAGAAAAAATTCTCATATATGGCTTAAACTTACCTGAGATTCGTTTTCATATACAGCTCCTTCATAAATAGGGACTTTGAAGATTCAATTATTTATGAAACATCTAGAAAAATTAGAATATTTCACAATGAATATTATAAAAATAAAAAACGTGTGGCACTCAGGGACTGCCGCGGTAAAGCTATTGCTTGGCATTTATTATCAACTGATGGAATTATAATTATTTATTTATTTTTTATTTATGCAGTATTTTTTTTCTTTTTCTTTGATATTAATTCAAGTTTTTTCTTTGATATCGATTCAAGTTACACTTTTTGAGCGTGGTGTCCGATAAGAAAACAAATTTTTTTCTTTTATAGAATGAATGAGAAGTTAATATTGTTTAAAATATTGTTATTATCTAACAATACATGTAGGTTATTCAGGAATTTTTATCATTGAAACTATAGGTTTATGGTAACTGAAATAAGAACATATCTTATATTCTCGTCCAATTTTGGATTCGGAGAAATGTAGTAAATTGCTACCATGACTATGTGTAGGCCATTTCTTTCTAAGTTTGCAAAAGCACGCACAAATATCTCCAACAAATGGGCGCCTAACATTAACATCACTAAGGTGTGCAATATTTATATCAATATTCGGAGTCACAATATTAGTAATATATATATATATATATATATATATATCGTCGTTGCCGCGGTGAAACCTCCTAAGTGACAAAAACATGATTTGACAGGAGAAGCTAATAACTGATTTGTAAATAATTTAATAGTAATTTTTTCCCAGAAAAAACAAAACTTCAACCACAGAGATAAACTATTGTGAAAAACCACCTATGTAACGTCTGAGCCTTGGAATTGTCACATCGGTGATTTGTATGGTACCTTTAGCGGTGCGGATAACTCTTCCACATAGGAAGATTTTCTTTTGATCAATTTAAACCGTGTTACGTTCTTTTAACACATGAATGCTTTCTACTAGCACATAGGTGGTAAAATCTTGTTTCCAATGATATCAAAATCACGTTTTCGATTTTGTGTCACATAGGAGGTTTCACCGCGGCAACGACGATATATATATATATATATATATATATATATATATATATATATATATATATATATATATATAGCTATTCACTGTTGTACATAGGTGTACCTATGTACCTATACATATATCATGTATACTTACGGGGCGCAAATGCGGTGAGGGTGGATACTAATTCAAGTTTTTTCTTTGATATTAATTCAAGTTACACATTTTGAGCGTAGTGACCGATAAGAAAACAAATTTTTTTCCTTTATAGAATAAATGAGAAGTTAATATCGTTTAAAATATTTTTATTATCTTACAATACATGTAGGTTATTCAGGAATTTTTATCATTAAAACTATAGGTTTATGGTAACTGAAATAAGAACATATCTTATATTCTCGTCTAATTATGGATTCGGAGAAATGTAGTAAATTGCTACCATGACTATGTGTAGGCCATTTCTAAGTTTGCACAAGCACGCACAAATATCTCCAACAAATGGGCGCCTAATATTAACATCGCTAACGTGTGCAATATTTATATCAATATTCGGAGTCACAATATATATATATATATATATATATATATATTTATATATATATATATATATATATATATATATATAGCTATTCACTGTTGTACATAGGTACACCTATGTATCTATACATATATACCTACATGTATACTTACGGGGCGCACATGCGGTGAGGGTGGATATTAATTCAAGTTTTTTCTTTGATATTAATTCAAGTTACACTTTTTGAGCGTGGTGGCCGATAAAAAAACAAATATTTTTCTTTTATAAAATGAATGAGAATTTAATATCGTTTAAAATATTTTTATTATCTTACAATACATGTAGGTTATTCAGGAATTTTTATCATTGGAACTATAGGTTTATGGTAACTGAAATAAGAACATATCTTATATTTTCGTCCAATTTTGGATTCGGAGGAATGTAGTAAATTGCTACCATGACTATGTGTAGGCCATTTCTTTCTAAGTTTGCATAAGCACGCACAAATATCTCCAACAAATGGGCGCCTAACATTAACATCGCTAACGTGTGCAATATTTATATCAATATTCGGAGTCACAATATTAGTAATATACCTATATATATATATATATATATATATATATATATATATATATATATATATATATATATATATATATATATATATATATACATTGATAAGTTTATAACTGACCTAATTTATTAATTAAATAATATTTATACTGGTATGAGGTCATTTATTATGCAATCGTCCAAATAATTCCACAACCACAGTATTCACTAAATTTAAACCTAAAATAGATAACAAAGATAAAACGCACACCATATAAATTGCAAAGAATGTGATGCTTGTTATATAGGAAACACAAAGCAATATCTACATAAACGAATGTATGAACATAAATATTCCATCCAGACAAACAAAAAATGTACTGCATTAGCCAAACATGCAATTGAAAAAATACACCAATTTGACCTAAATAACCCCGAAATTCTGACAGAAGAAAAAAACCATTATAAAAGATGTATTTTAGAAATGATAACTATTCAAAAGGAAGAAATGAGAACAATAAATTCAAGAACGGACATCGAAGAATTTGGTAAAATATATCATAATATTTTATGTGAGAGATAATATTAGGAAGAAAGAAGCAGGGAAAGGAAAAAAATTTATACACAATCCGAGAAGAATCAATCGTCGAACCGATAACAGAACCGATTTTTTGTACAGCTTGGCATATTTCACTTTGAATATTATAATTTAGTATATATTTGTATTTGAGAATGGTTTAATAGCCGAAACGCGTAATATATTTAGAAAGTTTTATTATTAATAAAAGACCTCATACCAGTATAAATATTATTTAATATATAGATATATATATATATATATATATATATATATATATATATATATATATATATATATATATATATATATATATATATATATATATATATATATATTTATTATTATTATTATTATTATTATTAATTAATTACAATCAAATTTGTTACAGGTTTTCTATCTATAATATAATAAATTTACTCTATATTAACTAGTTTGGTACCTAGAAAACTCAATTCCTGTATGTACCGATGTTCTGACAGTCTCAAACTTATTTATATACCTAAATTTTAATTACAGACAGTGTAGTACAAATCAACAAATCAAAACAATTCAAACCAAATCAAACAGACAATTCAAGGTAAATAAGCAGAACATTCAAGGAAAATAAATCAAAGCAATGTTGCAAATTTTTCAATATTATTCGCTATAAAGGACTTACATCTCTGGATATAACTTTTTTTGTTAAGTTCCACTCTTATTGCTATTGGTAAGATATTGTGAATTTTAACACCCAGATAGTCAATAGATCTAAGGCTTAAATTCGTAGTGCTATTAGGTATTTTTAGGTTTTCTTTAGCATTAAATCTAGTACTATAGGAATGGACTGTGTTGCTCTCCTATTGTAGGATTTCGATATATATAATAGCAAACACTCAAAATAAATAAAGATCTTGTTGAAAGGATCTTCTCATTATAAAGGTGACATGTTGGAAACATTTTATTTTTTCGAAAAATGATTTTAAGTATATAGTTTTGTACTGTTTTTAAAGGTTTCAGTGTATTTTCATATGAACTTCCCCATACAATTATGGCATATCTTAGTAGAGATTCCACAAGAGCTCTATAAACACAAATCAGAAGATGTTCGTTCAACATCTCTCTAATGGTATAAAATTTCCGAATTAATTTTCAGCCTTATTACATTTTGTTTCCATTTGAGATTGCAATCAATAATTACTCCTAAATATTTGGTGTATTGTACCTCTTTTATTGCATTTTCAAATCCATTCACATTTATGCTATCATAATTGGGTCGATTTGCCATTGTTAGGGAGAAAGCTATATAGTTAATTTGGTCAACATTTAAAGTAAATTTAAAGGAATCAAGCCAATTTATCATTCTTACTCAGAACATGAGAGGTGTTTTCATATACCTCTTTTCACATATTCTTACAAATTTTACCACGGTATCATCAAAATATGAAACCACCATACTATTCTCAAGTGGAATATCAATCTGATAATTTATGTATAAAGAAAGTAGTAACGGGCCCATGGCCGTGCCCTGTGGTATGCTAATTTGAACTCCTGCGGTATCACTATATCGTTTATTGATTTTGGTCATCTGTTTTCTACCTGTAAGATAACTTTTGAAAACTTCAGACACGACACCTCTGACACCATAACTGTTTAAAACATCAAGAAGAGTATCATGAGGCACCGTGTCAAAGGCCTTTGCAAGATCTAGAAAAGCTGCTATACATTTTTTTACCTTTATCAAGATGATTTGAGATAGTTCTTGTGACTTTAAGTATAGCATCGGTAGTACTAATGCCATTGCGAAATCCGAACTGGTTTTCGGACAGAATGTTATTCTCAGTTAAGAAATTAGAGAGTCTTTCTTTAAGGCATTTTTCGAATATTTTTGTAAAGTTAGTTATAACACTGATTGGTCTAAAATTTGTTATTTTTGTTTTATCACCAGCTTTGTAGATGGGGAGTAACGACAGAAGTTTTAAAACACTCAGGGACAGATCCTGATTTAAATATAAGATTTATTATATGGGTCAACGGATTAATTATATATATTTGTGGTACTGTTTCATATGATTTTTGCTTGTATTCCATCATAACCAGGCGAGCAGTCATTCTTGAGTGAATTCATATGTTTAATGATTTCATTTTCATTTACAGGTTTTAGAAACATAGAGCTCAACGAATTATATTGTACTTTATAAATGATAGTAGGAGATTTGATTTTATTGGCCATTGTTTTACCTATATTAATGAAAAAGTTGTTTACAATATTCAGCCATTTTTTTTTTTATTTGTAAATAATTTATTGTTATCATCTTCAATTTCTATGTTTTATCCGAATGGTCCTTGGTTTCATTAACTGCATCTGATATTATACGGTAAATTTTTTTAAAATCATGTTGATGTGTATTTATTTTCGTTTTATAAAAATTAAATTTTTGCTTATTAATAATTTTGTTTAAATTATTTCTGTAATTAATGTAGTTATCTTTGTTTTCTACAGTGTTATTATTCAAGAGTAATTTTTTTAATTGATCACGTTTTTTGATTGCTATAATAAGGCCTGTAGTTATCCACGGTTTTAGTTTCCTATGTTCTGTGTAGTAAATTGTTTTATGTTTTGTAGCTTTTTCTACAAACATGTTAAATTTGTTGGTAAATTTTAGTACGGCAGTTTCTGAGTCATGTGTTTCTAAAACCTCCGCCCAGTTTTCACCGGCCAATAGGCCTTCAAATACTTGATGATTAAAACTTGTGGATACTTTAGATGCCTGCTTATTCCTCCCCAGAACTTCCCCACGTGAAAAGTAAATCATTATGGGGTAATGGTCACTTATATCGTTTTCAAGTATAAATGTATCATGTTGAAATGAACTTGTTTTAAAACAATTTCTTACAAAAATATGATCCAGACATGAGCTGCTGGTTGATGACACTCGTGTAGGGCCATTTATGGCACTCGAGAATCCAAAAAAATGTAAAAGGGAGAGATACTGGTTGACCTCTGCATCTTCTTTGCTAGAAATATTAATATTCATGTCACCAATCAGAAGCTCAATCTGCTTTTTGCTTCTGTTTGAGTAATAATCACCCAGATCATTAATAAATAGTTGTGCATTAGTGGAAGGTGGTCTATAACCACAAATAATTTCATAGTTAATGTTATGGAGACTAAAATTAACTTGGCATAAACTAACCTTTGATATGTTAAAATTTAAGTTTGTAACTGTGGCATTAATATTTTTCTTTACATAAATAACTGTGCCATCATTTTGATTAAAGTTTGCTCCATTATAGTAAACATGAAAGTTGTGAATGTTATAAAGATTAATGTTCTCGATAAACCAACTTTCAGTTAGCATAATAATATCACAATTTTTGAAATCATAGGTTTCAAGAAATATGAGTAGATCATTGAAGTTTTTATGTATGCTACGTATATTAAGGTGTATGATGCTTAATGTTTTGTTATTTGACCCGATTATGGTTTTGACTGTATCACAGTTTGTTGTACCTTGCACCTCCTCGTCCAACAGGTCCAGTTGTTCGCCAATCTCTACTTCAGACATGTTGTTCGCCATAGGGTCCACCATAGTCTATTTTACTGCGCAATATTTGTAGATGGTATTTATATGTTGGACAATCAGGACTATTGGCTTCATGACCACCTTCAAGTTTTTGGTTGTATTTCGTGTTTACTCGAATGCAATTAATGCATTTCTTATCTCTAGTTTTTTGGCAGCTGCGAGTGCTATGTTTTTCTGCACAATATCCACAGCTTTCCGTTTGGTCTTTACATTGATTACCTTTATGATATAGTTCCTGGCACTTATAGCATCTTTGTATAGATATATCTTCATAAACAGGGTAACTACTCCATTCAATAAACAATTTTTTATTGTAAATCATCTTGTGAAACACATTAGGTGATGCTTGTCCATATATTGTATTTGTATTATTATATTTATTTTCTTTAAGATATGTGATAGTTATGCTGTCATTATCATCAACATAACCATTTTGTTCACGTATGCATGTTTCTAATTCGTTTGCATTTAAATTCCCACTGTATCCGATAATCTTGAATTTAGGTTGCTTCATTTTGGTAACTTGGATGTCATAGTTAGGTAAGTTTTTCTCAGCTTCTTCTTTAAACAAGCCAAGATCTTGCTTATTGTGACATTTAACTAACATACCGCCCATTCTTGGTTGGTCTAACATTTTTAATGCCAATTTTTAGATCAAGATGGATATAAACCTTTGTTTGAAGGTCCTTTCTAGTGTTCTCTATATTTTGTGATTTTCTGGGGATAATCAGTATACTAGGAATGTTGTTAATTTTCTGTTTATCGGTCGAGCTGCTTTATCTTGCTTGCACTACGCCACTGTAGGTATGTTCGGTATTAACCTTCTGCTGTACCAGCTCCAGGTCTTTAATTCTATTTTTTAAGTAACTCTATGATTTCATCTTTACTTTCGATAATGTTTATTTTTATCTTGTATAGTTTGATTAAGCAATTCAAATGTATCAAATTTGGTGGCATCTATTACATAAAAATCTTAGAATTCTAACCACTACGAAGTTCCAACACTTTAATTTCTGATGCAGTAGCTTTACTACATTTTGTACATATGTTTGAGTTACAACCATCACAAGGGAAAATTTTTGAACTTACAGGCTTTTTTTCCTTACACTCATCACATTCCATATTGCTCATATGGTTGGAATATCCTTACCCTCCTTACAATGTGTACAGTTCATTTCACAAGGATTACTAATTACGGACCTGTTCACTAATCTGAAAAACCTCTAAGTTTATCTTTATCACATCTGTTTTAACTTTGATAATCTAATTTTTTGTTTAGAACCTCCAGAGTAGATTGTTCCAATTAGTGATGTTAAGTAATGATTTTCTTGAAATATTCTAATTTGTAGCGATGTGTATTAGATCACTTGACAGATCTTAAAATTTGCCACACGCTGACACTAAATTCCAGTAATAAAAACACACGTAAACTGCCGATTTTTGCTTATATTCAAGAGCATACAAATGTGGTCTGTCTCTTACAACAGATGATATGATATATATATATATATATATACTATATATATATATATATATATATATATATATATATATATATATTTATATATATATATATATATATATATATATATATATATATATAGCTATTCACTGTTGTACATAGGTACACCTATGTATAGGTACATATATAC
The DNA here is from genome assembly GCA_030704885.1 of Cynegetis impunctata. Taxonomy (NCBI): domain Eukaryota; kingdom Metazoa; phylum Arthropoda; class Insecta; order Coleoptera; family Coccinellidae; genus Cynegetis; species Cynegetis impunctata. The sequence goes on along the minus strand of JARQZK010000790.1, from coordinate 24,711 downwards.
CTACATGTATACTTACGGGGCGCACATGCGGTGAGTGTGGCATTATAAAGAAATGATAAAGGAAAAAAAGGAAACACACGAGTTTCATTCCTCCCTGAAGTATGTGTCAGGGAGGCAGGCAGCTTGAGTTTGGGATTAACTCCTTCAGCCAGATCAGAGTATGTACAAGTGCATTAAGGATAGGTGAGACGGGATATTTATGGAACATAGGAAGTGTGGGTAGGGCTCAGAGGATTAATACTGGCCCAGCATTCGCCTTGTAAGTTTGCAAGCAGTGTTTATCGGGTTTGAACCCAAGACCTCCCAAATACTAGCCATCGTACCTAACTCGACTAATTAGCTTGGTAAAAGATACCTATACACCTACACCTAAATACTTTCTCACAAACAGCTGCTCACGTATTCGTCCGATTCCGTAGCAGCTGGTCTAGATCCGTGCGAGCTTCGTACAGTCGTGCCATATACATATACACGCTAAGCGAATGCTCGGTTGTGGTACATGGTAGGCGGAGTGGGGGGTATTAGTTTTTATTTTCTTTACGGAATTTCTTGATTCAGTCAACGCGCTCAAAGCCCGCGATAAAAGCTATGCAATAGCTTAATAATGTAGAAATTGAAAAAATATATTTCTTTTTAAATCTCTATTCTAGTAGGTACTGCATTATGAAACTGAATTAGGGGAGATAAGTACATTTTAACTCCCTAGGAAACTAAGTATATACTTAGCTCTCTAGGAAAGTGATAAAGCAGAGAAAGCAGCCTTTGCATAAATTTCATTTTGTCGATTTGAAAAAAAATTGGCACTGACACAATATCTGTTTGAAAATCAGTTACAGGCCATTTTATTATAAAACGTCGTTTAACTAAACTTAGTTTTTGCGGGGTTTGAGACGGATTCAACGCCGTTTATATTTTGGTGCAAGCGAAAATGCCATATTAAACTTAGTTTAATAATATACGGTGCAAGAGTGTATTAGAAATGGTATTTTATTTGAGAGTACTGGAGTAAAAAAAATATTGACCTATTTCACCTTCGCTATCGGTCTTACGCAAACTACGTCATCGACTGGTAAGTATAATTTGCCTTCATTGTTGTGTAAATAACTATTCCACTTCAAATCAATCATACTGAATACCCGTCTGATACACTCCCACCATATTTCCTATAGTTTTTTTGGAAATGTTAAACCATAACTTTGAAGTTACATAAAACTGAATGTTATAATAATGATACACTGTGTGATAGTTGTCAGGTAATAAAAAGGAAAAACAGCGTTAAGTATCTAAGGATATCTTTTGATCAATGTATGACATGGCATGAACATGTGGATTATATAAATAAAAAACTGAGAAACCTACTTTACAAATTTTACGAGCTAAGGCAAGTTGTACAAATAAATCTAGTTAAGACAATATATCAAGCCCTAGTCGAGCCTGTTTTGACTTATGGTATAACTGCTTGGGGAGCTTCATGTAATGACATCCTCTATCCTCTTTTTAGTACACAGAAATTTATAATGAAAGTAACGCTGTTCAAAGGCAAATTATATTTTACTGATAGGCTATTTATGGAATCAAAACTAGCAGTATGTGAAAAATGTTATTCGATATAGTTGTAAAAATACTGACTTTATTAATTATGTGAATCATACTAAAAATACTAGATCAATTACAAAAAATAGTTCATACTCGTCAAACTCTTTGTTTTCTGCTACTCAGAGACATATGTCCTTTCTCATCCCTAAAATAATAAATTTTTCTCCAGATAATATAAGAAATCAAAAGTTTTTTGAAATAAAAAAAAACTAAACTAATGGATAATAATTAACTATACAGATATCTGTAAAAACATACCCTGGTTTGACTGAATACTTGTTTTGCATATTTGCATTAGTTAATAACTTTTTTCTTTTTTTTTTGTTTGTACTGGAATACCAATGGAAAAATTTTTCAGTATATTACTATCGTAAGTAATGATATATATAAGTAATATACCTATAAAGTACCTTTGAAATAATGAAAAGAAAGGATTGATTTTTAAAGGTTTTGTATTAGTTTAGTGTAGTGCACACACAAATCCAACCGGATTAATTGTGCTCTTGAATCTCTGAATTGTTTGTAAAAATTTTTACACTTTATGTATTTTCTTTGAAATAAACATTTTTTGATTTGATTTGATAACCAATAAAATAAAAAATTTTGTGCCAGTGATGGTAAAATTATATATTTTTTAGAGAAGTGTTCAAACTTTAATAATGTTTCAATTTTGATTTCGATGAGTATCAAGAAACTCATTCAAATTTTGATTAATGATTTAGACTGAAATTTAGATTGATTCTCTATTATTTCTCTCCAAAAAATGAAAAACTGTAATTAATGAAACTATTATTGTGATCACTTATTTTCTCCATCTATTTTCAAAACAATGAAGATTTATTTCGAAAAGAGCAAAAATTCTCAAAGGCATAGTAGACATTTCATGTCAGGAAGTTAAGTATTCTCCCGACGGAATTCTGCATTTTCGATCGAATCGATTAATTGTTGGTTTCCAATATCCTTGGTGGAGGGCGCTCTGGGTTGTTATCCAGATAGTAGGCTGACCGCGATTTGTATTGGGGAACAATTATAATTTTTTAATTCACTCCGAGTCAAATAAGCTTATGAGATCTAATAAGATCGAAACAGATATAAGCAGATTTTGAGTCGGTGTGACATGACGACTTCTATAATTCACTGTTGGATTGTTAATGTAGATTTCTCGTCTTGGAATACTTATAACCAGCTCCCTTGGAAAGTTGTTTGATAATTTTTTAAATTATTCAAAAATTTTCCTTGTTCATTTTATATAAAAATTATCTATGAAATAGGTACCTAAAAGTACCATCGTCCATGAATTGATCAACTTCTATCTTTGTTTCGAAATTTCTCAAAGAAAATAGCTACTTCAGTTTTAATCATAATTTAAAATAGTAACAAGTATCTGATGACAATTTCTGAAATATGAAGCGATAAAGCTTAGAAAAGATTCAGTATTAGAATTAAAACTTCAAAATTTACAGTACCAATAGAAGTAGTAAAAGACTTTCCTACAAGATATTCTCATAAGTTTATTCATAGTGAACATACTTTCAAATATTTCAAGCAGTGCATTTTAACAATAATATAGTCCATTATTAATGTAGCTCATAATATATCATAACAAACAAATATTATTCATATATGTATCATATTATTCTTCAAAAAAGCTCTTGGAAGAAATGCTACTAATAATTTATCAATTTATAATTTATGTAGCATTTCTATGTCTTTGGTCCTGCCCAATATCCATATTTCCTATAGTTGTCTATCAACCTAACTGACAAGAAATAAAAAATTTCACCTAGCGATATAAGTGAAAATCCCATGAAAAGTCCTAGTGTTCCTCCGATGTTGGAAATCAAATCAGTGGTTCCATATAGTTCACTCCTACGCGTAGGTAGAAAATAGTTATTCTTGAAGAATACTTTGACAGCAGATGAATGTACTCTAGAATTGAATTAACATAATTATTCAGTTTAAATGAATGATATTTATGTAAATATATGAATATTTTATAGTGCTGAACTTGCACGGCGAGTATGATAAATAAAATAATAATTTACTGGGAAACCATTTGAAAAATGAAAATTGAAGATTAATCAGATTAATCTCTAATTGGGGCTAATTTCAAGAGCTCAAAAAAGTAAACACACGTGTTTCATTCCTCCCTGAAATATGTGTCAGAGAGGCGGGCAGCTTGAGTTTGGGATTAACTCCTTTAGCCAGATCTCTAAATGGGGCTAATTTCAAGAGCTCAAAAAAGCTTCAAAAAAGTAAACACACGTGTTTCATTCCTCCCTGAAATATGTGTCAGAGAGGCGGGCAGCTTGAGTTTGGGATTAACTCCTTCAGCCAGATCTATAATTGGGGCTAATTTCAAGAGCTCAAAAAAGCTTCAAAAAAGTAAACACACGTGTTCCATTCCTCCCTGAAGTATGTGCCAGAGAGGCGAACAGCTTGAGTTGGGGATTAACTCCTTCAGCCAGATCAGAGGATACACTTGTATGTACAAGTGCATTGGAAAATAGGAAGTGTGGGTAGGGTTCAGAGGATTAATAATGGCCCAGCATTCGCCCTGTAAGTATGCAGGCGGTGACTTATATAACCCTGAGGAAACCTCTGAAAAAACTGGCAGACCAGTCGGCCTCAGGGTTTGAACTCGAGACCTCCCAACTACTAGCCAGCGTACCTGAGAACTCGACTAGCTAGCTTGGTAGGAAATGTTTTTTATATGTATAGTTTCAAATACGAGCCCATATGACGTGCGAACATGTCACAGCGCCATCCATCGGAATCAATATGTATCTCCCTCCACGTCAACTCACGTCTTAAGAATACATTCCGTCAACTTCTTTAGTTTTGTCGTATGTTATGTTTCTATAATATATTGGCCTGGAGGTATTCATTTATTATGTTTGTATATGTTTGTTCCCAGAGTAATATGGATTGAGAATATTATTTTACTTAGTTTAATGTATCGATGTAGAACTTATTACTCATTATTGTATCAATTATAAGTATTATTTTATTATTGTATTGATTTGAGGTTAATTCTTTATGCAAGATGCGATGCATTTTCTTTTACTTTCAATAAAGGCTATTATGGGTGTTATACCTGTCTGTATTCTGTTTCCAAATAAATAAATAAATAAATAAATAAACAAATTAATAAACCAGTATAGAGCTCCTATATCTGCGTGCTTCTGCATCTTGTGTCATATTTCGATGTTTATTCCGCGTTTGCCGGAATCGCTGGTAGCAACGATCAGATTCTCACTAATCGGATGTGGAGCTAATATTGAAAATGAATGAATTTTATATAAATTGAATATTATATATTCCTTGAAAAATGCGTGGGAACTCCGTGTCATTAAAGCTCTCAAAACTAGCTATGCTGGGGGGCTGATTCGATAGTTTTTTCGCTGTATTACTATTTCATTTTACTTATTTAGTATTTTTCAATACACAAATATACAAAATATGAGTCGCGCAGAATATTATTCTACTTTCGTGCTACCGTTAGGATAAAAAAATATTGTAACTTCAAGCAGAAATTTTCGAGAATGAAATTGAGCATCAGAACAAAAATTTCAATTTTTTATGTCAAGTTGATTCTGAATCAGATCTCGATTAGATGAAATTTTATTTGTAAATTTTAAATATCCACGACACAGATAATCTGCTAGTAATTGAAAGTAATCAATTCAAAGATAGGAGGAAAAATTGTTTGATATTTCAATATTGGATAAATCATCGTGGCCGCGAACGTTTTGTCTATTAATTTGACAACACTGTGTGGATAAAACTGATGAATTGGCAATTCTTCATGTTATATTCCAAACACCAAGAATTTGTTCCTAGTATTTAGGTCTGGCGGCGTTGCACTTTTTCGAGAACTACTTTGGTGAGGCCATAACTGTAAATGGCGAGAGGTGCAGATCAACGATAACCAATTTTTTTTGGACCAAATTGAACGATATCGACGTGGATGACATCTGATCCTGGCATGACGGTACTACGTGCGCACAGGAAACGCCACTGTGGACATTTTGCATGAACTATTCGAGGATATGGTTGTCTTTCGCGTAGGGGACGTGCAGTGGCAAGATCGTGGGATTTGACCAAGCTAGACTTTTCATTTAGGGGCTTTCTAAAGCCACAGTTCTATTTCAATAAGCTGCAATCGACTCATGATCTCAAAGTCATCATAACTCAGGCCATTGCTCAAATTCAGCTGGATATCTGCGAAAGACTCAGAACTATTGAATCCGTGCCATCATGCGATGCCACGGTAGACATTTGAATGAAGTCTTATTCCATACATAAAAGCATATATGGGGCTTTTCATTAAAAAAGAATTTCTTTAATACCTCACTCGCAGCTTGTTTTATTCCATTTTAATATCGACCCACCTAAATCGAAATACCTTTATATATATATATATATATATATATATATATATATATATATATATATATATATATATATATATATATATATATATATATATATATATATATATATATATATAATATATATATATATATATATATATATATATATATAATATATATATATATATATATATAGTCACTTTATTTCACAGCTGTTATATTGTATCCAGATTGAAATTTAATGGGTAATACAGCCTTTAAATACACCAAAGAAAACTCTTTAGATAATTTCCTAGCTTTCGCTAATGTTTATTAGCTTCTTCAGGGCTGAAAATTACAAAAAACAAACGTTAAAACATAAATACCAATCAAAATTCCTTTTTTGGTGTACTTACAATATCTGTGAGATCATAAATCAATTAACAATGGCACATACATTTACGTTTCAGAACGAACATTTCAGTGAGACAAAATCAATTAAAAAGTTTGACTTCTATGTTTACATTACTATGAATGAACCACGACTGAGAGTACAAGTCTCATGAGTAGTACACCTGTACGAACGTATACATACCACTTCCACCCGAGCATGTTCGGTTACTGGGGGTTGCCTATTTCAATTTAATCAAGTAAGTGTAAATATTACTGAGATTGGACGTATCAGACTTTTTGGAAGTTGGATCATTTTTTAACTTTTTTTTAATTTTTTTCCACGTTTCAACAAAGGGCTAATAAACATATAGCAGCATTAAAAAGGCAAAACCTGATAGACAGTACGATAAATGGAAACCTCACAATATATAATGCAGTAGCCCCTCGGTTTTATGGACTACCGAAAATACACAAAGATCCTCTAAAACTAAGGCCTATAGTCTCATCAATCAATTCTCCCAACAGTAGAATTTCCAAGTTTATCGCAGATATTCTTTCTAAAGCATACAACAGGAACAATGAATTTTACATCAAAGATACCTTCGAATTTGCGCAGTTTGCAAATAATAAAGAAATACCCAGCAACCATGAAGTCGCGAGCTTGGATGCAATATCACTGTTTTCTAACATTACCTTACAGAATGCAATAAGAACAATAAAAAAGCATTGGTCGTCTATAGAACAACATACTATAATAAACCAAGATATATTTTTGGGTCTAGTAAAGTTCATCTTCGAAAGTAATTACTTCACATTTAATGGAGAATGTTATCAACAAATTTTGGGAACCCCAATAGAGTACAATATCCCCTGTGTTAGCACAGATGGTCCTGAATGATTTACTAGATGAATGTATTCCTGAGCTTCCATTCGGGATTCCTTTGTTGAAGAAGTTTGTGGATGACATCGTGTGCGTGGCCCCAAAGGATACAATAATGGATATTCAACATAAATTAAATTCGTTCGATCCACTCATACAATTTTCAGTGGAAAATGAAGAAAATAATAGTGTACCCTTTTTGGATACGTTGGTTGTATGTAAGAACAACAAAATTGAATTAGACTGGTTCCAGAAGGCCAGTCAGCAAGATATATTCATTACTTGTCCTACCATCCTTTCAGTACAAAGCTGAATTTCATTAAGGAATTCAAGAGAAGAATAAAGAACATTTGACTTGACTAGATATGATAAAAATATTAGGAAATTTAAAAATATTTTACAACAAAACGCTTATCCATCAAAGCTCATAAACAGACTATTATTCAACTGTCCCAAACAAGAGAACACAAATAGAAATATCGAAGAAAATAACAGGAAAGAATTAAAACGAGTGTGCTCCCTTATGTGCAAACCGCTTTACTGCAGAATTAACGATGGTTATACGAGTTCACGAAAACATCGAAATATCCCCATATACCTTAAGACGGTAAATATTGGATATATTAATTAGTTTATCACAATCAACGGAAATGAGAGATAAACTGTATTGCCCTTATTTCGGGCTCATCAGTATCATCCATCCAAATATATCAAACGTTCTTAAATTTTCCTAGCAAATCTATTTGAAACTAATCAAACAAACCTAACATTTACAGTCTAAAGGTATATGTCAGGTTTGTTTGATTAGTTTCAAATAAATGTCCTAGTTTACTTCATTTTTATATAGGTATATATATTATATATATATATATATTATATACCTATATATATATATATATATTATATATATATATAATATATATATATATTTATATATTTATATATAATATATATATATATATAATATATTTATATATACTATATATATATATAATATATATATATATATATAATATATATATTATATATATATATATATATGTAATATATATATATATAATATATATATATATATATATATATATAATATATATATATACATATATATATATATATATATATATATATATATATATATATATATATATATATATATATATATATATATATATATATATATATATATATATATATATATATATATACCTATTCTAAAAAAATCTTAAATGAAATTACAGATTTAAGAGAAGTTACACTCACTGGGGTACCTCATCTCGAAAATCATCAAAGGAAGCATCATCTTCATTACTGAAATCCCATTCACTTGTTGCAATTTCCGCATAGTAAGTTAAATCAGAGCAAAGAGGCAGACAGTTGCATACCGCAGATTTCTCACTATTCCTCTCAACTCCGGAAGATTTTAACCTATCGCTGAGAATATCTCGTGTGTAACTTTCTGAAATAACAATTGTATTGGTATTATCATAGAAAATCAGCTATGAAGGCTATGGTTGTTTAATTGTGTGTCATTGTGTTTATAGAGTTGATAAGAAAATACGCTTTTCACTTGACTACATTCAATGAAAAAATATTGAAGTTAAATAAAAACTTATTAACGATAGATTTCATCCACTATTGAGATAATCAATCCAGAAAGAATCAGATTTTGTTCAATTATTTTCATGGCTCAGTTTCATTTGAATGGTCAAGAACTCATCGGTGATGATTTCAACCTGACCTATGCATGGAGAGAAGAGTGGGCAACCACAAACCCAGACAACCTGCACCTTATATTAGACCCAGCAGAGCGCCTCCCAGGATTTAACCTCCCCAGAAAAGAATGGGCAACACTCAACCGTATTAGATCTAACCACGGAAGAACTCAATACTGAAGTTCAAATGGGGACTTGCTGGAGGATCCGGGCTGCAGTTGCGGGGACCGCCTCTCAGACGCCGCATCATATCGCCATGGCTGTTGCCCCGGCAGAAAGATACCCTGGCTCTATACATGAACTGCATGCAACTGACGCAGATGCGTTTCGATGGCTTAGGGAACTCGATATCCGTATATGAAGATTAGGCCACTCTGCATTTATATATAATTTAGTGTTTGTGATATTTGTACGTTTACGTTTTTATCTTATTTTGTTTGTCAGTTACATTTATGTACTTTACACTTTTAATAATTTGTCGATCTTGCCATACGAAATATATATATTTGAATGGAAGGGTTATTAAGTTTCATTATAATCTCAGAGGGTAATCAAATATTTATAACTATTTCATTCGTTATAATGGTTAAGAATATAGAGTATTTACCACAACGGTTACCCCCTCGCCAAAAACATGTCCTGGAATTCCCCCGGAATTACTAATGATGTCTATTTTCAGTAAATTCCCTAGAGCATCTTACGGTTTAAAATTTTTTCAAATGGGGGAAGAAAAAAGAAAAAGCCCCCCCCCACCAGAAACACAAAATTTAAGATTATCGTATTAAGTTTATTAGCCTTTTTTCAATTTATAGAATTAGCATAAATTTAGACTTGTATATATATATATATATATATATATATATATATATATATATATATATATATATATATATATATATGTGTGCTACCAGATCTTCCCGTGGACTATTTACGGGACTCTTCTGTAACCACCTGTGATCCGTGAGACCACCGCTTGGGAACCACTGATCTAGAAAGTCAGTGTGAATTCTTCCGGAAATAACGTCATTGTCACTGCAAAAAGAAGTGCTGGAGCAGAACCATTATGTGCGTGTCACAACTGTGATTCAGATAACGAAAAAATAGGCGATGTTTTTCTTTCATTAAGAGATAATTTTTTGATAATATAATATTCCTGGTTTTTTTTTAATTCCAACTTAAAACGTTTATTTAACTCTTGATAACTCACCCCACTACATGTGATAATATTGCCCCTTATTTTGTTTTGCAAGATAATTTTTCATTTTTCTCCGACTACTTATTTCAATATAACTCTCAATAATTATTGATATCAACAAATAATTGTCATTTGAAACAAATAATTTATGATCCTTGTGACAAGTAAGTCTCCCCTAATCTTGGAACTCCAAAACAGATCTTTAAAAGGTTGTCAAATTATAAATAGTTGAATTATTGAGGTTCTACTTTATTATTTCCAGAATATTTAGGTATATTTGTTGATATCTGCAATATCTCAGTTGTTTAGTTTTTAACCTCAATTTAATGATTGAGATATTTCAAACTCTAGAATTAGAAAGCTATTTTACTTGTACACTCCGGATTCTTCAGACATATAGTTTCTGGCCTAAACTACCAAGAAAAATTGTACTATAATTATATTTCATTTTTTTGTACTTCATTCAGATTGAGTTTTATAATTATTATTTCTACATATAATTAATAATGATGAACCTCCATTGTTGTGGTTATTCATTATGATCTGCTCAATGATTATAAGTTTGTTATTGAATACTTGCAAGCAGCAGATATAGGGTACTCTACAAATTAGCTGGATGATCAAACAGGCCGTAACTACGGAGTTTATTTTAAATACTTTGTTGCCGAATAAACCCTATTAGAAAAGAAACTTGCGACTTAATACAATAAAATGTAGGTACTCTGAATCATTTGAAATGAACAGCTCCAATATCCTTAATTGAGCTTGCAAAAGTTGAAAATATTCTGTTTAACTTACTTCTTGCATCATCCAAACAAAATCTTTTTTCCAAGTTGCATATTTTTGTTTCATTATCTCCTGAAATCAAGAGCATCCATATTTAGCAAGAACATAAATTTGAAAAAAGAGTACGTATATAACTTGATGTGACATTTGCAACATCCATTCATGAATTTTATAACGATTAAATTTAAATAAAAGTTGTTTCATCCGTAAAATGATAAATACCAAAGTATATCTATAAAATCATCAATGGCAATGAATCAGTGTGAGTTTTGAATATATGAAACAATTCAGAAATAGAAATCAAACTATAGTTTGATTGGAGACACTACTGATGAGGGCCCAATGAGGTTGAAACAGCTTTTTGTTGTATCATTTATCGATCTATGGCGATACTCTTTAACTTTGTAGTACACTCTATATACTCTACAAGAATTAAACGAAAAGTCTAGGATTCTAAACTCAAATATTCGGTTTTCCTTGGGAGGTTATTTGATAAATTTCAAATACTTTCATCATGGGCTTCAAAATTCTGAGTAGTAATAGATCAAGATTCTGCTTGAACGTTATTATAGTTAACAGATTCCTGTAAAACTTAATTTTGACCGACAGTCTGGCAGATGGCGTTTATATAGTGTAGGTAGAAGAATGCTGACTGAAGCAAGAATTGGGTATACATTCATGCTTGAGTCTTTCAGAGTTTTCTTTATGGCGTAAATAAGTCACTACTAGCAATCATGAGTCAGTTTCTCATCATAACCATGTGTCTTCTGGTCTGGCTGAAGTAGTTCGTGCACATATAGAAGCCCGCTTACTTCACATGAAGTACACTGAAACAGGAATGGAGAACGTAGCCTCTCCTTTGTTGTCTAAATGCCATACTAGATTATTAAACTTCTGTGATGAACTAATTCTCCAAAAGATGTATGTTATGACGGTGTGACCATCTTACTTACTTCACCGCTTCAAAGGTTTTCGAATTTTATAGCAATAACCACAGATGTATTCCCTGTATACTAGGCTACTCGAGAATTAAAAAAGGATGATTTATTTCGACTGAATTTAAATAATGTTTAATTTGGATGTAAATTTTTAAGTGAAATTATTTAAAAAAATTCCAATAGCAACCCCACAATCAGTACAGAAATTTCTAATAAAAATTTTGTTTCAACTCATTGATCTAATTGATCATATTCAACAGTTTAGTAGTAATAAATATATTTGCCTCATCATTAAATTGCGCCAGAATTTCACCTGTCTGATCAAATAGAAAAAATTATATATCATCTCTGAACTTACTCGGCATATAAAAATTAACACACCCACAATGATTTTCAGTATAATTTGTCCAACACTCAAGGTTGCAATTTGATTGGGAATAGTATTTAAAATACTTTAGTTGTCGTTCGTGACCAAAGTAACAACCTCTCTTATCTGGATCATATGCACGTACTTTTTCTGCAGTCGATGCTGAAGATGGAATAATAGCAGCAGTTGCCAGACGATTCAATCCTACAGAGAAAAATACCTGACCAGGCCTTGCAAGTCTTGTTGGAGTATGGAGGGATACCTGAAACGAATGAATTGAAATCTTTTGCATTTATACAATAATTGAGGGAAACTATTAAAAATTTCGGACATGAACAACAACCAATAAACAAATAAAATCAAATCTATAACCGACGGGAAACTAAAGGCGAAGAAAAAATGGAATAGAGAAGGAGAGGTGGGGTTCAGAGGATTGAAACTGGTCAAGAATTTTTCTTCGTGAGCGTGGAAGTACCTAATGACTTACCTACGCCATGATGTAACCTCTGAAAAACTCGTGGCAGACCAGTGCACCACTGAGTTTGAACCAGGTTACTGTTCAGATTCATCACATAGATATGGAAACATTTCATTAAATATATTTATATCAGTGGCGGCCCGTGAGGTGTTGGTTTAAGGAGGCTACAAGAGGTGTTACAAAATACACCATAGGCGAAAAATTTTTAGGATTCCAAGGTCAACCGCCTTATAATTTAAAGAAAATCAAAGTAAAACAAGCACCCTAAAATATTAAATAGGTACCTATTCGAGGAATTAAAAAATTGTTGCCCAGCAAGAACCAACGGGGAGGTGAGACTTTTTTCTTGCCAGAAATAAAATAGGCCCCTCCCAAAAATAGATTAAAATTAAATTCTTGTCATAAAAGTCAAACAAAACTTAATAAAATAACAACAAAATAAAATAATAAAATATACATTTAGACCTAAACAAAAAAATTTAATTAAATTCTTTGGTATAGACATCTATTTTTCTATAGATATAATAAAAACATTGTCTTAATATAATATATAAAAAAACTCATCTATTTCATGAATTTTATATTTTTATGAACACGGAGGTTAAGCTAGTAAGGTTGGAAAAAGTCAGGTCAGCTCAAGTTTTTGAAAAAAAAAGATGACCCAGCGACAAAATCTGGCTTCATATTCGGCTTTTTCAGGACAAAATAAGCTATAGTCCGAAATTTCAAAAAAATCGGGGCAGTCTGTTGTATTATCGATAATTACCATAATTGCTGCATAGATGCCAGTGCCGAACAGAGACATTTTCCCTAGTAAAAAGTAAACACTGCCAACAAAATAATTTATTGTTTACCTGTGATCCGGTAAGCCAAGGATGTCTCTCATAATTTCTGATATTAAAACCGCGATTCTGCTACGCTGCACCAAATTGTTTAATTCCGGGGTAGGTCGCAATGTTTTTATTAAAACTTTATCGTTTTAACTTAGTACACTAAAGTTATGGGATAACAAATATTCCACTGAGTCACTATTGAAATTTTTAAAATTAACTGCAGGTACCGAACTCATTTTAAAAACAATACGCCAAATTAAAACCAAAACAAACTATTTTCGTCCACGACAAGTCACAACGGTCCATGTCCAACGAATTCACTCAATTTTACCCGAAAGCCTATCGTTGTGATTGGTTGACATTGTGTGAGACTTAGGTGCAATCGGTGGTGCCATTTACATGTGTTTTCCTTTTCTATTGCAATGAAGTATTCATTCGCAGTATTCGCACCGTTGTTTGCTTTTCTGTGGCAGGCATATGAACGTTGAAAATATACCATTTTAAGCCTCTGCAGCGTCGCCACAAATCTTGAAATGAATGAAATGCAGTAAATTTAAATACCTTCTATCGTAATTAATAAATTATATTATATAATGTAGGTTGAAAGGAAGGTAGGTGCATAAAATAATATGATTTTGATTAATATGAATATGCTGAATGCTTTAGCCTCCTTAGCCGCCTTCGAATAGCCGCCCCTGATTTATATATATTATAACTGCCAAAAGACTAAAAACTGTTATGTTTGACTTAAAGTTGGTATTTTGCAGAAAGAAGCAATGAAATTATCATATCAGTTTTCGTCAATTGACAAATTTAATATGGAGTTTATTGAACAGAATTGTAATAACCAAACTGATGAACGGAATTGATATGTTAGTTCAGATTAACGTTCAAGTTTGACCTACTCTTAACCCCTGAAGAGAAAGGTCCCGGCAAGCGTAGTTTATATCCTCTTTCTCAGTTATGAAAATGGCAGTAAAACCGTTGTTGGCTCCACTTTGGAAAGCTCTGCGGGGATACATATCTTCTACATCGTGAGTTTTTTTTTTGTATCCTTTTTCGGGGTCCCAATCACGCTGTCTGTTACCCTCTGGAAAGTATTTCATCGCGCTGAAAACAGTTATGTTGAAAAACTTACACTTTTTCAGAAGTAGGGATTATTGATTGATTGGGCCGATAAATGATGTAAATTAATAAACATATCAAAGCAATGGTTGTAAAAACATTTTAGCATCTGAAGAAGGTCAAGTTTCACCGAAATGTGCGTCATGCGTATATTATCAACAAATGTGTAAATTGTTTTTAAAACCATTGTTTTAAGAATAAGAATTGCTATTGTGCTATATGTACTCTATGTGCTATATGTACTCTATTTTGAAATATTGTTCCATTCATCTATACTGTGATGATATTCAATTGTGGCATGGTTTGGATGTGAGGAACGTTGCGGAAGCATATGATAGATTAAACTATGACCTGGGTCGACTCGGCAGATGGTGTAGTGATTATGGACTCGCACTTAATCCATCAAAAAGTGTAGCTATAATAATAGGATCGAAGAGGCTACGTGATGAAACAGTAAAAAAAGAATTGTACCTAAATGGCGAAATCATTGAGTTCAAGAAAGAATCAAAAAATTTAGGACTTATATTTGACGAAAATTTTGATTTCAATTCACATGTTAATATGATCTGTCAACAGTCATATATGAAGCTAAGATCATTATACAAATTCAAATTCATAATGGCATCTGAGTTGAAGTATAAACTCGTTACAACATTGATTATGCCCAAAATTGAGTATTGTAGTTCAGTGTATTACCATCATTTAACTAATGTGGGAAAAAATAAGCTACAGAAACTGCAGAATAGTTGTATTAGGTTTTCGTACATTATTAATAGGAGAGATCGAATGACACCTCATTACAAAAGGCTTTCAATTTTGAAAGTAGAAAGTCAGGTGTTATATCTCTATTATGTGTTTCTATATAGGCTGCTGTTGTCGGGCATACCACAATATTTGTGCAAGTGTCTGATGAAGCGTTCTGTTGAGAGAGGAACATACTTGAGACGAGATACTTTCACAGTGCCTCTCCATCGTACTTTGAGGTTTGAAGGCTGTCTTTTGTATACTGCACCTCATTATATGAATAAGATCCAGGATATTTGAGACATTTCGCCATATTCATTCAAAATTAAAATAAAAGACATGCTTTTGAAGAAGGAAAGTTCTACTGACAATTGGTGAATATGGGATTTCTATACATGTACATTTTGTAATTACATGTCAGATTTGATATGAGGGTCGGTGGAAGATCAGGAAACTGAATCGATCCCTATTGTGTTAATTATCATTATGTATTACTTTTTCACAATAAACATTATTATTATTATTATTATTATTATTATTTGAATGTTAAATTTCAGAAAAACGCATCCACCATTACAGGTATATACATATATGAATATTTTGTTGCATGAACTTCAGATTTGTTGTCATTTTTAGGTTCCATACCCAAAGGGTATTGCTGTCTGTCCGTCCGTCCGTCTATCACCAGGCTGTATCTTAAGAACCGCGATAGCTAGACAGTTGAAATTTTCTCAAATTATGTATTTTTGTACCCGCTATAACCACAAAATAAAATAAATATTTGAGTAGGGTAATTTTTTTGCCCTTTTTTGCTCGATATCAATAATGGCAACAGGTGAGCACTTGAAATAGTCACAAAATACTCATTTGTATTTTTGGAGACACAGGAATTGCGGTCAAAATTTGAAGCAGGTTAAAGGGTACTTAGGTGGTTGTTTTCGACGACTGAATTGCGGTCAAGCCCTACGTCCCAGGGGGTCTTGGATGGTTAATCTTTTTATCTTAAATCTCTATACATATCATGTATTAGGCGGTTAACCAGAAATATGGTAATAATTGGCCTAATGATGTTGTTGACAAAAATTCAAAATTTAGCAGAACCTGCCGCTCTCCACACCCCAACATTAATCTTTTTATAGAAACGTTAAAAAGCATTGAAACAGATACTTACATTAAAATAAATTCTGTTATTGATAATAAAACGAGATTTGTGCGAAAAAATGTATTAAATAAACAAGAGTTTATTAACAACAAAATATGCCAGTACAATAAAAAAGATATTAGTAGCTTTAATTTTGTAAAATGTGTTAGTTATAAGTTTAGTGAAGTAGTTTTATGATATATATATGCATGAAGATGTTCGTCTGTAGTATTGCATAATTTCTATATGTTTTGTATATTATATATATATATATATATATATATATATATATATATATATATATATATATATATATATATCTTTATAAAAATTAGAATTTACTTTTTTACTTTCAATTTACCCTCTTGCCCCTAAATAAGTTTCTAACCGCAGTTCGGTTGAAGATTAGGACTCCTCAGGTAGGCACAAAAAATTTGACCGCAATTCAGTCACTCTCGCAAAATCGACCGCAATTCGTGTGCACCGGTATTTTTACTTTAATAATAAATAATAAAATTAAAATAAAATAAATACTTAAGGGGGGCATAGTCAATGGTGCGAGTCCGACTCGCACTTTTTTAATACCAAGACTATTAGGCTCTTGCACAGTGGGTGGCCAAATTACAAGGGGCATTTATGTAATTTCCAGTTTTCAGTATTTGTGCAAACAAAGTGGATTTGAAAGTGTTGTTTTAATTGATTTAACTACAGGCATGAGTGTTGTTGTTTTTGCTAACGTGCTCTACTTATCTCCATTGACGTTTTCAATATTGCATGTTAGTTTTTCGCCAGTCTTTGTATTCAAAATAGTCAGAAGGTAGGTTATGCTTCTTATTGCAAAACATTTTTGAAGCTTCATTTGCGGATTCATATTTTCACATCAACTCGACGTGATAACCTCAAATATGAATCTTTTCAGTATGGGTAAGCCTTCTGACACTTCTCCAAGAACTTATTGATAAATACAAACGTTGTTACTGAGCACCTGACATTTCCAGAGAATTATACCAATTATTGTAAGGATTTTCAAGTCTGTAGTTAACCGACTCAAAATTGAGATCAATAAAATTAAACCGCTGGAAGCAGACCGTGTAGGAAAATGTGGCAGATCACCACTCCACGAACTGATCAAAAAGACAGAGTCTGCCATAAGACATACACAAACCTCCGTTTGTCAACAATGCTCACGATGACGGCATAGGTCAATGTATTCAATATGGTTTATTTTCAGGCTTTTTAAAAACGCTGTATTTGGTAAATAAAAGTTAATAGCTATATGAACAACAAAAAACCATTGCTGTTAAGAATACCTAAAAAATGTTATTTCAATTAAATACAAAGCGTTTAAAATATACTCACTTCAAATCACTGTATATATCTCTAACATCATACATGTTGAAAGAATAACACAAGCCTTCATCGGTTAAAACAGGAAACATAACTTCCTTGCATTCCATAGAACGACCCATCCATTTGCATATTGCATTATCTAGATGGACAGCTGCACACTAAAAAGATGTACTTTCGTTGTATGAAAACTCAATAAAATATGTTTTATTGTAAAAATCTTATGGCTATACCCCCTGTGACTTTTTCATATTTTTCTATAATACATCAAAACATATGGCGTTCTTCGAGAAGTATATCAGCTTTATATAATATGAGCTCCAAAAGCGTCCGAATATTCACAATACTGATTTCATCACATACAGATCAAGCTAATAAAAGTGATCTTTTATATTCACGATCCTGGTCAAAAAATTGAGTTATCAATATTTGAATCAATATGAAATTATTATATTATCATCAATCCGTATTACGTACGCAAATTTTCAAAATATTCATACGATTCCATGAAAATTCATCTCGGCTAGCATCACCACGGAGAGCATGTGTATTGAGTATGAACCAGGTCTAGATGAGATTCCAATAGTACAGTGAATTTGTAAACCAAAATCGATGTCACATACATGAAATCAGGTAGAAGCAATTTTACACAATGTTTGGAATTACATGGGGGTACTATTGAGTGTAAAAAGACAAAAAATATTTCAAAATTTAGCGAATTTTATTTTGTTTGGTCATGGTCGAAATACTACCCTTCATAGTCAAAATTCTTTGTCTTTTTAGACTCAATAGTTTCCGGCTTTTCAAAGTTTGGTGTTTTTTTCAAATTAGCGAATTTTTAGCAATTTCTCTTGTTTAACTTCATAAAATAGCCCTCGTATCATCCTAAATCATTTTCATATGGTTCAGTATAGTAAATATTCACTAGATTTATATTTCAGAAAGAAGTGGGTGTTGTGGGCTGCGGTGGGGGTAGTTGGCATGTTCAAAACAGCCAAACTGGGAGTGTTTGTTTCTGAGCCTGTACAAAACAAGTTCATAAGGAATAATCAAAATCTTGTTCAAATATATGTTGCAAGGTTTTACATTGATTTATTCATCTGAAAACTAATTGTTAGTTACATGACTGGTCGACATACTTATGAATATGGTTATGTAACAGTTTAAAATTCAACCATATAGATATTATGACAAAATCACTTCGAACAACCACGAAGCAGCCTTATTCAAGATCCTGCAGAACATCTCTTGCAACTACCGAAAAGGGCGTGGAAACATCTGCAGTTTTAAAAATGGGGGCCAAAATGCTTCATTGTCAGCGGCCAGTGCAGTGGACAGTTGTGTGAGAATATCCCGGAGATCATCATCGACTTCGACTAGCAGACTCCAAACTTGGACGAGATATTCGACGACGAGGAGCTACCCTTAAATCGTCTGTTGGAGCTCCAAGACGACCAAGAGGACGACGACTCCCTGTCGATTATGTCTGCAATCTCCCCAACACCGTGGTCGACGACATAGGCGCAGGCCCTTCTAAGCAGCCGAAGAGGAGTTAACTTCTCGAAGAGTTCTTCTGTATTGTAAATATACAACCATATATGAATGATACGTAGTTTTGTGTCCCGCACGTATATTGATGCTGTAATTAGTTTATAATGTTCTTAATACGTAATTGAAGCAATGAGGAAATTTTCAATGTCCTGTTAGTATGTTTATTATGTACTGAAAATAATGCTATTTTCATTGAAAAAACAGATTTATTCAAACTCCATTAGATTGTTTTCAATAAAATTGCCTACAACATGGTGATAAGAAATGTATTACAGTAAATTGAAATTTACCAATAATCAAAAGAAAGAGTTACTGGTGGGTGAGAAGAGATTTTATCGCTCCGCATGGACTTGTTTTGTAAATGCTCAGAAGCAATTACTTCCGGTTTGGCTCCCCCCTCACCAACACCTTTCTAACGTTGTAAATTTAGTGAACTTTTCTGAACCATTTGAAAATGATTTGTGATTATGCATGAACGATTTTATGAAGGTTACAATAGAATTTGCTGAAATTTGCAAATTTGAAAAACACACCTAACTGAAAATACGTATTCCGTAAGTCGACAGAGACAAAAGCAAATTTCATCTAGTTTAAAAAAGATGTTCATGGTCATGGCCACAATATCACTCCTTCAAGTTCAAAATGGCCGAAAACTGGAAAAAGCGCCAAAAGATTGCAGGTTTTGGAATGAAAAACTAGGTTCCGAAGGAGTCCCGAGGTCGAAAATTTGACTACATTACCTTCATGTCATCTCAAAAATTGTGTGAAAAAATCACTACTATACCTGATATTATGTAGTCGACCTGAAGAACGGCTCGCATTGATTGCAAAGCAGGTCAAATTACTATTCAAACGGAATAGTGTCGGAGAAATGCAGCGTGGTTGAAGAAAAATTTTGAAAGCCACAAAGGATCGTACCTCACTATCAACTTAAACCACATTTCAAATTTCAAATCTCTAACTCAATCTGTAGAAGCTGTGGGGAAGAGAGAAATTTCCGAAAAAACACCGCGGCGGTTGGAAAAACATTCATAATTTATTCTTCCTAATATGAACTCAATTCATGTACACCCTCTTGAAATATCGCAAAGGTTAAATTTCTTGTGAGTTGTTTATAATAATATTACACTTCTTCCGGCTATGCACCTCGCCGACCTTGCCTTCCAAAAGATTGGCGATGCCAAAGGTTTATCTAAATTAATAAAAATTATAATATTTTCGTTCTGCCTCGAGAAAATCTTCAGATTTTAGCTCATCTGGAAATGCCAATATATCTATATATTGACATTTCCAGGGCAATGTTTATATATATATATATATATATATATATATATATATATATATATATATATATATATATATATATATTTTATATTTTTTATAATATTATATATATATATATATATATATATATATATATTTATATATATATTATTAATATATATATATATATATATATATATATATATATATATATATATATATATATATCATATCAGTGATAAAAAATTGCGAATATCATAGCCTAGGTGGTCTAAAAGGGATATAAATCTACCCGAGCACCTGACTCTTAACTGCCATACAGTGCAATAATCTATAATTTACGGGAAAATACGACAAAAAAAAGAAATACAAGTTGTAATCCAAACATTCGTACGAGATTAATGATCGTAAATCTACGAATGTATAAATTTTGAAGTAACTTACATTAGTTAAAAATTCACTATAATCATCTACAGCCATTTCATGAAAATTATATGAAGATGATTCCCCAACGTCTGAATATTCTTCGAATAATGAATCCAAAGTTTTTTGTAATAGCGCAGCCGTTCCATTGTGGTTTTCACTTTTACAAAAGAGTGCCATCACGTCGAAGGATAAGTTTCTGTTAATGTAAAAAACATTTAAATTGCAAAATTTATTTAAATTGCTCAAATATGAAATAATCATAACATTCGTTAAACCTCTTATTTCTTCATTCAAGACAATACTCAAAGACTGGCTATTAGATAAAGATATATATATATATATATATATATATATATATATATATATATATATATATATATATATATATATATATATATATATATAGATATTATATTTACATCACTCTAACATAAAAATGGCGACTTCGCCCATTTTTAGGTGATGTAAAATTGAGTACTGCACTCGTACGGAAAAGTATTTTCTGCGAAACTCTCTGCTTCGCCTCGGGCCGTATATTTTCGTTTCGCAAAAAAGGCTTTCCTGAAACTCGTGCGTAGGTAATATTCAATTTTTGTATTAAAAACAGTATACATACTCTTCTAAGGTTGATGAAAATACATCTCCTTTCTTTCTTTCGTGTAAGACCTTTGTATAGTTCAGACATTTACGTGAAATTTTTGCTTCGGGACAAATGGTTACTGCCGGAAAAGGAATATCACTTATTTTGGACTCCTGGGTTGCCAAAGAGACAAGGATAGGCGTTGTTATCCATTTTCCTAGTAAATTACTCACCATGAAGCAGGAACCCGATACACCAGCAGAAAAAACAAGGATCCACCATATTCTGAGTAATTAAGGAATATCGTATTATAACATTGTACGTATTAGTAGCGAAACCTTGATTTTCGTTCAAATTGAAAATTATTTCATAAGCTTAATAGACCTTCATGAACTTATAATATACAAATAAGGATGTCGCAAGATGCCCGAAATAAAATCAGAAACAGTGCAAACCTTCGAGCTCAGCAATTTGACTCAACATTACCTCGAGCCTATTTGTTTACAGGAGGTGATCTTGTCGCTATAGAAGATTCTATTTACCGGCGGAGGGAAATTAAGGAAGAAATAACAAGGGCCTTACAATGTTCGTGCTCTATTAACGAACACTACATATGTGCTACATAAACAAGGTCGACGGATGACGGTAGCAGCTCACGAGTAATTACCATCGTGGCATGCCACAACATAAACAAAGAGTAAGATTACTGATGTTTGTATGTTTATTATGATTTTTATTGAATTGAATTGATCTGCCGGCTGATTCGTTTTGAATAGTTTATTAGTTATGTGAATGATTTCAATGCAGTACAATAGTTATTTATGTACCAAGTGCGTTATATAGATTCTAACGCCCGATGGGCGTTAGGATCTAGTTAGGCACGTGGTGCTACAAGATTTTATTTTCACGAAAAAATTATTTTATTATAATGAAAAGTCGATTTTAAAATCGGTTCGTTGTTCCTATACTTTCCATTTTCCTTCTCATAGTAGGCATGCCATTTGTTGATATTTTGACGTTTGTGGATATTTTTGTCGTCATATTTAGTGAATGTCATTGCTGCTTTCTTTGTGTAGTCTTATAGAAATAATGGCAATGAAAATGAATTTACCCAAGAATGTCATAGAAAATGCAGCCAAAGCTGCGAATAATTCATTGCCGGAGAAATCCAGAGTCGTACACGACAAGGATTATGAAGTATTTAATCAATGGTTGCTTCAGCTGTCCTCGTACAATGAGTGGGCGTTACGATCCATAATGCCCGCTCATAACGCCCTAGGGAATAAAGAGTGTATTTACAGCAACCGTATCTAAGGTAAAATCGACAAATAATATACAAGTAAAAAATAAAGTTTATTGAATGCAATGTAATACAGATGAATTACATTTATTATTGATTCGTTTTGAATAATTTGTTAGTTAGGTGAATGATTGCAATGCAGTTCAAAGTTTATGAATGCAATGTAATACAGATGTATTACATTTATTATTGTCGCCTTTTGAATGTCATGCATGGCGAATGATAATGAAGAAAATGTTTTAGTGGCAAATCTACTATGTTAAAAAAAAAGTAGAATCATTAAATAATTTATAAGTAAGTAGGAGATGGCGATCCCACTTTCCTTGAATAAAAGGAACGATAACAGTATGTTTGGAGGGCTCCCACAGAAATGAAATAGAGTGGCAGATCCACTAGGTTTAAAAAAAAAGTAGTACCATTAAATGATGTATAAGTAAGTAGGAGGTGACGATTTCACTCTGCTTGAATAAAAGGAGGAACGTGACGATGTCACGTATGTATGTTTGTGGCACTCCCACATAAATGAAATAGTAGCAATACCACTATGTTTTAAAAAAAGGTTAATACCAGTATGTTTTAAAAGAGGTTAATACCAGTATGTTTTGAAAAAAGGTTAATACCAGTATGTTTGAAACAAGGTTAATAACAGTATGTTTCAAAAAAAGGTTAATACCAGTATGTTTAAAAAAAGGTTAATACTAGTATGTTTAAAAAAAAGATTAATACCAATATGTTTAAAAAAAAGTTAATACCAGTATGTTTTAAAACAAGGTTAATACCAGTATGTTTTAAAAAAGGTTAGTACCAGTATGCTTAAAAAAAAAGGCAGTATGTTTGAAAAAAAGGTTAGAACCAGTATGCCTAAAAAAAAGGCAGTATGTTTGAGAAAAAGGTCAGTACCAGTATTTTAAAAAAAAGGCAGTATGTTTAAAAAATAGGTTAGTACAAGTTAACTTTAAGAAAAGGCAGAATGTTTCAAAAAGGCCAGTACCAGAATGTTTTGCAAAAAAGCAGTATATTTAAAAAAAAAGGTTAGTACCAGTATGTTTTAAGGAAGGGTAGTACCAGTATGTTTTAATGAAGGGTAGTACCAGTATGTTTTAAAGGTAGTAGGTACCATTACATTACATAATTTGTAACAATGAATAAAAAATGTTATATTATATCGAAAATCGTTTTCAAGGTAGTAGGTACCATTACATTACATTATTTGTGGCAATAAATAGAAAATGTTATATTCTGTTATATTATAAGGAAAAACTGTATAAAAACTCAAATATCAGGTGAGGTATGCAGAAGCGGCAATACCACATTGTCTAAAAAAAAAATTGTTGATTTTGGTATAACGAGAATTATGTTTCGTACTTTGTGCTTACAGATGGACACAGTGCGAGGACGCACTTATCACAGGTGGCCGTGTTAACGGTATCACTATACATCCCTTTTACGCACCCCATTATTTGTTATAATTACGTCATAAACTCGTCATGACGGACGAGTAGTAGCAAGCAGACATGCGCCTTACCAATGCAGCAGTAGGGAACTACTGCGCACGGGAGAACGGTCAAGAAGTCATCGTGGATGATTTACCGTATGAAGGAGTTGTTAACGAGAGAAGCAATAAACGGAATTGGTTTAAATAGTTATTGTTATTTGTGAGTCTCAACCCCAGCATTCAATATTAATATATATATATATATA
>JARQZK010000789.1:417500-459550 GCA_030704885.1 Cynegetis impunctata | reverse complement strand
TTATCAACGAAAACGAATATAAAAAACTTGAAAATTATTAGTTATCATATAATGATTTGGTCTGTAACTCGATTACAAAGAATTTAGAGTAAATCTACTGCCACTGTAAAACTTGAAGGAGATCTCAGAAAATAACCTAAAGATCAAATCTCCTGGGTTTTTCCAAAAATCTGTGAAACTTATTTAATTAATTTTATTTATACTATTGCAAGCTTTACCAATCAACTTAGTGGTGACCTGGAGACCGTAAAAACTCATCTAAAAGTTTGAATAATAATTTTTCTCATAATCTACTGCGGTTTGGAATTCCCCAAGTCCAAATTGTGAAACTTAGTAAGTTCTCTATTGAAAATTGACTTTTCTCATATTATTTAGAGATTTTCCAATCAACTTGGTGGTCACCTTAAAAAGTAAAATAAAAGTTTATAAAACAATTTGTTCTTCATCTCCTGCACATCAGAATTCCCCAAATTCAAATTGCTAGTCTTGGCGTATTTCATGTTGAAAATAAGGTTCATTTACATTATTTAGAGATTTTACAAATAACTTGGTGGTGTCATTTAAACTTTATTAACTTTTTATCTACATTCATTGTTTCCCCCAGTTGAACATGTCAGCGAGGTGAACTTTGTGGTGACATTGGAAAGCCACCCAAATATGTTTTGTTTTGTTCTCATGCAGTCTAGATATTATTGGGATCATTTTGAGGGCCTAAGTAGCCCCCAGTCATTATAGGTTTTAACTGCGAAAAAAAAATTCCTAGTGAGCAGAATATTTGCAAACACCTTTATGACGGAATTTTTATAAATATGTGAAAAATCGACATTGATATCGTGCTAAAAAAGTTACAAAGGTCAAAAGGTCGCGCGAATCAGGTTTCCGCGAATATCTCGCGACCTATTGCTCGGAGGTCAATAAAGGTCATTAGAAAGATTTTTCATGGTGCAATTATCTACAAAAAATGTTGTTCGCATTTTTCTGTAAGATCAAAAAAATTTTGGAGTGGACCGCTGAAAAACGTCTAGAATGCATTCACATACGGTGTTGTATACCGTATACCAAACTTTATCAGTTTTTATTCATGTTTTTTAGTATATTGAAAACTTTCATCTGATGCTCGGGTATTTTGTGAAAAATATACTTATATTATAGAGGTTTCGGAATTTAGTAAGATCTACTATATATTAACAAACGAACTCCACTGGCAGATGTTCCGTATTTTATTTTTGCGAGACCCGCCCCTTTATACATGTTACAGCCAGTATACATGTTTTATATGCAGTAAATTAATGTCGGATTGTGATGTAGTAGCAGTTCACAAACATTAAAAAATGCTAGTATCGATAGAGGTGATGGTAATATTGAATATGAATGAATAAAAAAAATATATACAAAAGTTATTTTTTTTTGTATTTTTCAGTTTTAAAAATAAAACCTTCTTTATTGAAAAAGTTTTTTCCTCGCGCCTAAATAAAAAACCTTTCAATACATTTCATGTATTATTACTACTGGGAAAATATTGTGAAAAGAAACGAGCCTTGCATTCTAACTAGAGGGTGTTGTGGAAACGAATGCAAAATCATAATGTAGCCGCTTTATCAGCGCTCAACTCCAAAAACGGTTGATTTAACAGAAAAAAGCAGTAGTAATTTTTGTAGATAATTAATTTTCGCGACCTTTTGACCTTAATAACTTCTTTAGCCGGCACGATATCAATATTCCACATGTTCATTAAAATACCGCAATAAAGGTGTATACGAGTTCAGCTTACTATGAATTTCTTCGCAGATTGGAGCTTAAAACTTCTAAAATGACTGCATAGGGTATCCGCACAACGAGCCTGAATGGTAGCTAGTAGCCGATCTGGTCGCCTGGCTGCAAGAATTATCTTCGTAGTTTCTTACGGGGTACCGTACGTGCGCGAAGGTCCGGTCGATTTTATGCTAGCAGGCTACCTCGCTGGTCGCTGGAAGAACAACATCTTACATTCTACCAGCTACCAGCGACCAGCGTGCGAAATGGATATGAGATGGTGTTGCCGCAGAAATGAATGTCTTAATTAGAAATTTTAGATCATTTTCGTATTCAGAACTGAAATACGAGATATTGAATGGATTTGTCCGTTACTTTGTAATAATAGCGGATAGGCGTGATTCATGCCGACCTCTTTTTGCAAAGCTGGAAATTATGACTATTCCCTCGGTTTACATTTATAGTTCCGTATCAGAAATCCACAACAAGAAAGATTCATTAACCAAAAATTCAGACCACCATAATTACCCAACAAGATCCGGAAATCTTCTAAGATGTCAACGATATAGGTTGAATAAATCTAGGGATAATTCGCTGGACCTTGACCTTTACAACAAACATCCAGTATACTTCAAAGATCTTCCTCGGAAAAACTTTTCAAGAGTAGACGTGAAACATTTTTCCAAACTCACTTTTTTACTCTACTCAGAATTTTCGCAGTTTCAATTTCCCTCACTCTGAATTTGTTGAATGAAGCAGACTGATCTTACTCATATGAGCACCGGTTTACGTGATTCCCACTAACACACTTTTGGTTTGGTGGGTGTATATGTGTATAATTGTATTTTATTTTATATATGTCAAGTATAATTGTGGATATGTGTAGGTATATCTGTCTCGTGTTCGCAAGACATTTTAATTTGTTATTTTCATACACACATGAATGTATTGACTTGTGTAAATGCTGTACTGCATATAGCACCAAAAAATTATCTATCTATCTATCTATCTATCTATCTATCTATCTATCTATCTATCTATCTATCTATCTATCTATCTATCTATCTATCTATCTATCTATCTATCTATCTATCTATCTAATACATTTTTTAAATATAAATGAGAAACTTTGTTTTATGTATCACTATTGTTATTAAATTGTTTGCGACAGCATGTTCGTAGTACTACTACATTTTCAAGCAAATGAATATTTTTGCATTGTACAGTGTCGGTCATAGGCATACAAAGCAAGGAATTGAAAGATTATAATTACTGGTTTTATCGAATTTCAACCTATGTAAATGAAGAGCTTGCTAACAACATAAATTTATTCTAGAAGGGGTCAAATATTGAAGAATTCCGTACATCTGTTTGATCATCTAACGAATTGACTAGGTTATTTTTATTACCTATATTTATATATTTCTATGTAATTTAAAATATTTGGTTTTTACTTTTCGGAGTTGTATGTGAAATGTTTATATTATATATGCCTGGAAAAGAGTGAACTGAATCTAGAAAGTGTTTCGAAAAGAGTTACGCAAAATTTGAAATTTCTTAATTCAATTTGAAATGATGTTATTTTTCATATCGGGTGGCAAAATTTCGGACTGTTTGTCCTAAAAAGTTTTCCGCTTCATTCTCAAATACGAGAAGAAACGATCGGAATAATAACATTGAATAAATGATGATATTCTCCAAATTCTTGTCTTTTTTGATTAATAGAATGAACCGTAAACCTTTTTTCAGATTTCTGTTGTAAGAACCACTTTGTAACATTGTTTTCTAATAAATCAAAATCATCACTGTCACTACTTAAATCATCCATTTCAAGCACACATGTGCACACTACGCGGGTTGATTTCCGTATGACCAGCTAATACCATCTACCAGCTCGACGTCCGAGTATCTAGCGGTTTTAAGGGTATCCGCACAACAAGCCTGGCTGGTAGCCAGGCTGGTCGCTGGTAGCCTAGCTGGTAGAGTTAAAACCGCTAGATACTCGCACGTCGAGCCGGTAGATGGTAGCTGGTCATAAGGAAATCAACCCGCGAAGTGTGCAGATGTGTGGTTAAAATGGATGATTCGAGTAGTGACAGTGATGATTTTTATTTATTAGGAAACAATGTTACAAGTTCTTACAACAGAAATCTGATAAAAGGTTTACAGTACATTCTTTTAATAAAAAAAGACAAGAATTTGGAGAATATCATCATTTATTCAAAGAGCTGTGTGATTATCCCGATCGTTTCTTCTCGTATTTGAGGAAGAAGCGAAAAACTTTTTAGGACAAACAGTCCGAAATTTTGCCACCCGATATAAAGAATATCGACATTATTTCAAATTAAATAAAAAAATTTAAAATTTTTCGAAACACTTTCTAGATTCAAGTCACTATTTTTCAGGCATATATAATATAAACATTTCACATGCAGCTCCTAAAAGTAAGAAACCAAATATTAGAGCACATAGAAATATATCCATATAATAAAAATAACCCAGTCAAATCGTTAAATGATCAAACAGATGTACGGAATTCTCCAATATTTGACCCCTTCTAGAATAAATTTATGTTGTTAGCAACCTCTTCATTTA
Organism: Cynegetis impunctata; assembly: GCA_030704885.1. Lineage (NCBI taxonomy): Eukaryota > Metazoa > Arthropoda > Insecta > Coleoptera > Coccinellidae > Cynegetis > Cynegetis impunctata. The sequence continues at coordinate 455,203 of JARQZK010000789.1, read as the reverse complement.
CTTAAAATTCGATAATATAGTCTGTCCAGCGACCGTTGGCGTGTACGTCACCAATTGTCTAAATAGCTAACCCAATTTTCAACAAAATGAGATATCTTGCAGGATGGACATGGCGAGGATTTGGAGCGATAAATTCAAATTGACCATTATTCTCTACCAGAAGTGTCTATCTATATGTAATCCATATTCATCGATCGATAAATCAAACTTAATTACAAAATCTTCTAGGTTACTCGGCGACTGTCAAACGTGAAATGCCGATTACCGGCGCGTTGGTCGAGAGGGTCCGACAACATTGCGAATTTTTCAATTAAATGGCAACTTAACAAACATTCAACTTATTTTCATTACTCGGAATGTTAGTTTTTCTTGAGAGATACATACGATTTGATATGTTAAGAACAGAATATTTGTCGAAATGGATGATCCGGTCACTATCACCATATAACTACTTTTTCAGAAAATTACTTACGACAGATATGAATTTTGACAATTTCGAATTTTATTTATTTGGGTAGGCAGCCTTGCGTCGTTATTTGCGTATGACTGTGACGTACACGCCAACTTAGACTGGACAGACTATACCAGTAATTATAATCTTTCAACTTCTTGATTTGTATGCCTACTATGACCGACACTGTACAATGCAAAAATATTCATTCGCTAGAAAATATAGTAGTACTACGAACCTACTATCGCAAACAATTTAATAACAATGGTGATACAAAAAAAAAAGTAAAGTGTTTCTCATTCATATTTAAAAAATGTATTATCACAAAGTAACGGACAAATCCATCCAATATCTAGTTTTTCAGTTCTGAATACGAATGGGGTACCTTCGCGCACGTACGGTACCCCTTAAGAAACTACGAAGATAATTCTTGAAGCCAGGCGACCAGCTAGGCTACCAGCTACTATCCAGGCTCGTTGTGCGGATACCCTAACTTTACCAGCTAGGCTACCAGCGACCAGCCAGGCTACCAGGCGCGTTGTGCGGATACCCTTACAGCGAGCCTTATTTTGTTGATAAAAATATATAGGTAACCTTGTAACCCTAACAACACAGGGATGTCGTAGGTATGTCCTTTTGATGTACCGTGGTACAAGTACATGATTGGGATATCCCAGGGATGTCCCGCATAGTTTGTCCAGAAGACATCCCATCTGGAACATCCATAGGATATCCCATTCATGTCCCTGGAATTTTCAATATCCACTCACATACCTTTATAATAATCATCGAAACTCGTCGAAAGTGTTTGTTATTCTTCTGGAAAATAATTATGGAGAAAAATGAAATATATCTCATACATTTCTGGGAAGTGACTATTTCACAAGTAGAAAAATATTCCTTTTGGCAACATTGTTTAAATTATTTGGTGTTCTGTCAACAATGTAAATTAACCTCATAATATACCTAATGCGCAAGTTTGTATTTTTTGTTACAAGATCAACGGCATTCTGCATTCTTATTGTTTGTGATTGTCCATTTTCGTGAGCATTTTGAAGGATTTTGTCAGTTGATATAAGGTGTATTTATATAAGGTATAGTTGAACAATTGAAAAAATTGAATTTAAGGTTGGTATAATATTAAAATATTGAATGTACTCCTTTGAATCAAATAATTGATGCAATAATATATGGTTAACCCATTCTGAATATTATGTTTATAGTTTATTCATTAAGGGTCAAGGAGAGAAGCCACAGAGAAAAAGATGATGCAATAATGCCTGCAACAAATGCACCGTCACCCTAAAATATATATGTTTAATTTTATACTGATTAATTTATCTAGTTTCTTTCATTTATTTATCATATGAATTTATATTTAGAATAAGTTTTTGTTGATAGTTTTTTAAATTTTTTTCTATTCTTTTGTTGACTTATCATATATATATATATGTATATATATTTATATATATATATATATTTATATATATATATATATATATATATATATATATATATATATATATATATATAGAATGAGTTTTTGTTTGTCTTTTTCTGTAATTATCATATTTTAACACAATGTTACATTCTTTTATGAATTAAACTTGTTTTGTGTTGAGAATCTTTGAATTTTTTTTCTCCAAATTTTCCACAAAATTCTTCAAATTATGTATATGAATCAAGGAAATGGAAATGCCAGGACGTCCAGGGGATGTACCTCATATATATATCTTCGGGATATCCCTGGGACATACCAGAAGGACATCCCATGGGTGTTCTTTTCGGTGGAAAGTAGATGTCCCTGGGACGTCCCTAGTAGGTACCATGTCCCGACAAAGGATATCCCAGGGACGTCCTAGTAACAAATGAAGGACGTCCCTGGGATGTACAGGGGATGTACTTGTGTCGTTAGGGAATGAACGGACTAACCATTAAGAGGCTTAATTCAATTGAATTGAAAACCGAGTATAATTGACTGACATTCCATGATTCGGTATATAACAATCGAGAAAGCCTTCGTCCATGTATGGAATACTATTTTGGGCAGAACAGGTACCTATAACATTATTCAATTCCGGGAGATAATTATTGCTCGCCGCATAGCGTCGTACTATTATATGTGAATGACACTCAGGATAGAAATGCCCAGAATTGCTGAACATCCGAACATGTTAGTTCCATCTCAATAACTCATTTCGACTGCGCTCACTCGACAACTGGAATTCCGTTTCTGGAATTGTCCGAACTTCCTTCCATCAGCGTTTGGTTATTAACATCGAAACGCTTGTGTCTATTGTTAGTTGCGTTCGCGTGGAACAAGAGTTTTTGTTCGGGTTTTAATATAATGAGCTTTTATGCGAATGGACGTTTCAGGAACGACTTCGTTTATATTCGGATCAATTATATATTTCTCAGATATCGCATGTGGTTGGGATTGCGGAAGGGCGATTGTGTACCTACATTTTCATTGTTTCAAATTTGTTAAAACAATGATTAAAATTGTATATACATATAAATATATAAATGAACTCCAAAAAACAACTAAAAGGTATCTGTTCGTGGGGCTGCAGTCAAAATTTGGGAGTGCCAAGGAAAATAGAAAAATCCCTTTTGTATTCTGTCAAGCTTTCTTTGGGTTGTCACATGCCATACTCCAATCATTGTCATTTATTTTATCCTTTACTAAGACCTCTGTTTCCGTTAAACCACGTGTTTCTTGAGTCTCAATTCTTCATTTAATTTTGCAATTGTTATGGATAATTCTACTTTTTATAGTAGTGACGATTTCAATCTTTATTGAAAAAGTTTCATCGACTCTGTTAGTTAGAGATGCTACATTGATTGCTCTGTTGTTCGATGTAGATGTTAGTTTCCTTCAATACTCTCGTTTTTCGTCCTGAAGAAGGCTTGACAGAATACAGAAGGAGATTTTCCTTTTTCCCTTGGCCCTCTCAAATTTTGACTGCAGTTCCACGAACAGATACCTTTTAGTTGGTTTTCGAAGTTCTTTTATCAACTGGTCAGTCACGAGCATTTCAACCATTATTTTTCAACCATAAATATATATATATATATATATATATATATATATATATATATATATATATATATATATATATATATATAATTAAGTGAACTAGGACATTTATTTGAAACTAATCAAACAAACCTCCTAGCGGAGCTGGTTATAAGAGTTCACGAAGCATCGAAATATCAACATCTACCCCAGACGGTAATTGTTCGAAATGTTAATTTGTTTATCACAATCGATGGAAATTGATAGACAGACTGTTTCGCCCTTATCGGGGCTCATCAGTATCATCCATCCACCAAGAGTGATAACCAAACCAACATTTCAAACGGTCATACATATTTCTTCTAGCAACTCCATGACATATAAATATGACACAGCGCCACCAGTCGGAAACAATTGAACCACATCTTTCAGAACAGAAGAAAACATTTCGGCAACGAGAACTAGTACGTCCGGAACACACGAAGGTGGCTACTATATTCGCTAAGCAAGAGTAGATGTTGATATTTCGATGCTTCGTGAACTCTTATGACCAGCTCCGCTAGGAGGTTTGTTTGATTAGTTTCAAATAAATGTCCTAGTTCACTTAATTTTATAACCACGGGCGTGTTTTCCGTTTAACACGAATAATTCTTACTTATATATATATATATATATATATATATATATATATATATATATATATATATATATATATATATATATATATATATATATATATGTATATATATAATCTTTTGATAATTATTAGCAATAACAGGCTTGTTGAATCTCAAAAAACTTGATTTCATTAAAAAGTTGACGTTTCGCCACGACATTCGTGGCTTTATCAAAACTTTTGAAAAAATTAAAATTTCTTTGACATTTATTGATTTGAAAAAATTTGAATAGAAAAAGACTACTATGTCTCACTAAAATTTTATTCGGCTGTGGCCGTTCTTTGTTATTTATTACGTGCTATTCAGTCCAGTATTTACATTCAAATCTGTTATTATTAGATGGTAAGGGAAACCACAGAAACCTTTACCCACGTAATATTCGAAATAGGTTCAAATTATTTTGATTTTGAAAAGTGAAAGAATAGGGTACTATTTATCTTGTTTTCAAAAATTTCTCATTGCGGCTGTGGCCGTCTTCAGTTATTAATTACGTGCTATTTAGTCCAATATCAACAGACAGGTCCGTTGATATTAGATGGGAAGGGAACCACAGAAACCTTCACCCACGTAATGTACAAAATAGATTTAAAATATTTGATTGTTGTTTTTAAAAAGACATTACTTGTAATTTAGGAGATCACATTTTCTAAACTATACTTTCTTTTTAGAAAAATGGAAAATTCTAGATGTTTAGATTTTGTCTTAGAAGATGAGTTGTTATGGTTAGAGTTTGTTTGTTTTGATTTATGTTGTTTCTTCGAAAAATTAAAGAATTAAATCTGCGTATATTGAACTCAAATGTTTGATATCTGTTCTATCATTTACGAGTTTATTTAAATTTGTTTAAATATGTAACATTTCTAAAATTTCTCTGCGTTTTTGATCTTTTTCTATTTCTAACATTTTCGTGCTATTAAAGTAGAAAGTATGATTCTCATTGTTTTTATGTTTTATTAGTGCTGTGGTTTGTGTTCTGGTATATATGTGTGCTTTAAGTTTTTCTTCTAAATTTTGAAAAGTTTGTCCTATATATGATTTATTACAATTATTATAGGGTTTACTATAAACAACATGAGATTTTTGCAGAAGAGGTGTTTTACTTTTCAATTTAGAATATATTTGTTTTATTTGATTTTGTGCGGTGTGGGCTACTTTAATATCGTGTGGATTTAAAATTTGTGAAATTTTATTACTTAAATGAGGAATATATGGGAGAGGAATATATTTTTTGTTGATATTTTTTGTTTTTGATGTTTCTAATGTGTTGTACAGTATATGAATTCTATTTTTAGTGATTTTCTGTATTTTATTGGGTAATCGTTTTTCATGAGTAATTTATGGACACCTTGTAATGTTTCATGTCTGTGAGTAGGTGAAGTAAGTTTAAGTGCTTTGTCTATATATCCGATTATTAAACTCTTTTTTTGTGACAAATGATGTGTACTGTTGTAGTTCAATGTTCAATGTTCTTCTTAGACAAAATCTAGACATCTAGAATTTTCAATTTTTCTAAATGGAAAGTATAGTTTAGAACATGTGATCTCCAAAATTACAAGTAATGTCATTTTAAAGACATCAATCAAATATTTTAAACCTATTTTGTACATTACGTGGGTGAAGGTTTCTGTGGTTCCCTTCCCATCTAATATCAACGGACCTGTCTGTTGATATTGGACTAAATAGCACGTAATTAATAACTGAAGACGGCCACAGCCGCAATGAGAAATTTTTGAAAATAAGATAAATAGTACCCTATTCTTTGACTTTTCAAAGTCAAAATAATTTGAACCTATTTCGAACATTACGTGGGTAAAGGTTTCTGTGGTTTCCCTTACCATCTAATAATAACAGATTTGAATGTTAATATTGGACTAATAGCACGTAATAAATAACAAAGAACGGCCACAGCCGAAAAAAATTTTAGTGATTTTCAAATCAATAAATGTCAAAGAAATTTCAATTTTTTCAAAAGTTTTGATAAAGCCACGAATGTATATATATATTCATATATTTATATATATATATATATATTTATATATTTATATATTTATATATATATATATATATATATATATATATATTCATATATTTATATATATATATATATATATTTATATATTTATATATATATATATATATATATATTTATATATATATATATATATATATTTATATATATATATATATATATATATATATATATATATATATATATATATATATATATATATATAATTCATTCATTCATGAAATATAATGATGAAAAATTCAAGTGAAATTTTCTGTAGTAGGTGAAGCAGAAGATTCAATTCAGTTCTATAATTTCAATTATTCACAACAGAAACTTTAAATCCAGCTCTTAAGAAAAACGAGGGCCGTAAGTCCCACTTTACAAAAACTTCGAGAAACACAGGGACTTGCTCACAAAACATCTTTCCGCAGGAAACTGAAACAGGAAGATAAGGGAACACATCACAAAAGGTATAAATCTATTTAAGCATTCTATCGGGCACAAAATACCTGTAATTCGTCGAGGGGTTCAGTTCGTTCTTCCCACCGCGCAGCCAAGTCACACTGATCGGCTTATCGCCGTTCACATCGCAGTGTAGAATGGCCCTATCTCCTTTCTTGACAGTAACCAGTCTTGAAGGAGCAGAGAAATAAGGTGACGCTAGAAAAAAAAAAAATGATTTAAACTGAAATGGTCTACCAGAAGATAGAATATTGGTCAGTTGAAATTCATAACAGAATTTGATTTATTCAAAACAATCGTTGCTCAAGGTCGTCCTCTAGCTCTTAGGTTGAGTGAAACGAAGGACGTTCATTCGAAAATTCGGAACAATTGAATAAACCTACTGAAGGAGCTTGCGTATGATTCATAATAAATCGACATTTCCATACAACCTTAAAGCGGTAAATGTTATAACATTGTTTTTACTACAGTTGGAAAACAAATATTGTCTATTGTATGGTTAGCACGAATATATATATATATATATATATATATATATATATATATATATATATATATATATATATATATATATATATATAAATACATATGGTGACCCAGAGCTACGTAATCGGTCCATAATTTTTTTGTCATTGAAGATATCGATATGAATTTTTCAGGGCAAATATGATCTGACTAAGTCTATTTTTCAAAATTATTTTGAAGAAAATTGCACTTCCGGTTTCGCCGGAAGCGATATCAACTTTGTTTTTTCAAATGGAATACCCTGTATATCTTCCGATTTTCGAATTTCTTATATAATTTATAATAAAATTATTATACCACTCTTTATACCTAAAAAACACAGTTTTCGAGTTATTCATTTTTTTCGTAAAATTTTGACAGTTGCATCCTCAACAAAAATAGGCTATTACTTCTTTGTTAGTAGGTCTATTATTATGCGGTTTGGATTTTTGTAACCTTGAAACATTGTTTCATTTATTCCTTGTCAAAATTTTCCATATTTCTAACTAATTACTTGTTAGAATATAGGGTAAAATTGGCAAATTTTAAACGTTAATAACTTTCTTATTTCTAATGAAATGCTATGTATATTTTTGCATTATTAAATTTGCTATTAAATTATCTTTCGATTTGTATATACCTAAAGTTAATAATAACGAAGATATTTCACAATTTTGTAATAATTTAGTTAACAATACGTCTGAGAAATCGTCTGGCGAGTTATTTTGACGTACCTATCCATGGACGATTTCTCAGCTGTATAGTTATATAAATTATTACAAAATTATGAAATATCTTTGTTATTATTAACTTAAGGTATAGGGAATGGTTATACAAATCGAAAGGTAATTTAATAGCAAATTTAATAATGCAAAAATATACATAGCATTCCATTCGAAATAAGAAAGTTATTAACGTTTAAAATTTGCCAACTTCACCCTAGATTTCAACAAGTAATCAGTTAGAAATATGGTAAATTTTGACAAGTAATAAATAGAACAATGTTTCAAGGTTACAAAAATCCAAACCGCATACCGATAGACCTACTAACAAAGAAGTAATAGCCTATTTTTGTTGAAGATGCAACTATTAAAATTTTACGAAAAAAATGAATGACTCGAAAACTGTTGATTTTAGGTATGAAGAAGGGTAAAAAAATTTCATTATAAATTACATAAGAAATTAGAAAATCGAAAGAAATACAGGGTATTCCATTTGAAATAACAAAGTTGATATCGCTTCCGGCAAAACCGGAAGTGCAATTTTCTTCAAAATAATTTTCAAAAATAGACTTAGTCACATCATATTTGCCCTGAAAATTTCATATCGATATCTTCAATGACAATAAACTATGGACCGATTACGTAACACTGGGTAACACTCTATATATATATATATATATATATATATATATATATATATATATATATATATATATATATATATATATATATATATATATATTTGAATATACACGCATGAAAAATTGGATTCATTTATATTTATAGAGGATTATGTTAGAGGCGATAATACTGCGTTGGTGAGTTAATATGGCGTTACATCAAATTTCATATAGCTAATTTACTCTCTCCCTTAAAATAGTAGCCACCTGCTGGTGTCAGGACAAATGAGTTATCGGATACCTTACGTTTCCGCCTGATTGAAGGTTGCGGTCCCTTTGTTACCGGCAGGTGGCGTTGTGATGTATTTATATGCCATTATGTATTGGGGTGAAAAATATTAAGAACGGTGTGAAATAATTTAATGGTTGACACAATCGATAAATGCCTTGATAGAGGGCGAATCGGCTGTCTATTGTTTTCGATCATTTTTGATGACTATTTCGATATTTCTGACATTCACCGGTTCAAGGTCAATGTCGATGCATCGGGACTCATGTAGCTATCTCCGCTAGTGGGTTTCTTTGATTATTATAGAATGAACGCCTTCGTTTTAATTTGTTAGTTCATACTTATGTGTGTATTTCGTACGAATGAATGTGAGTATATTTATGGAATCGCTATACATCAAGTAATACAATCCAATACTCCATTGAGATAGATATTACATTCGATCATTAAAATGAACAAAATTCTTCAAAAATTACTGTTATAAATTTTTGCTGAACCTTAATTTAAAATTCTGAAAGACAAAATCGAAAATTATGCATACAATTGACTCGCAACTGAATCACTTTTCCTATGCCAGTTCCTATTCCATTCTCTGCTTGACACAGATAATATCCTTCTCTATCTTCCTTTACGTGCTGCAGTAAAAGTGTGCCATTTCCCAATAATTTCGTGTACATGTGGTCTCGTACCTCCTCATAGTCGCCGGATTTGCTGGCTGAATACATGAAAGTTGATTAAGTTCTAGGAGTTACTATAAATTCTTGATTATATCACAAAAGATGTGAATTGAGTCATATCCAGTAAGATATTGATTTATTAAAAACATTATATTCTCAAATTTCAGAGCAGATAACAAATACAGGATGAAAGGTGTGAAAAACATGTGAGTTTTTTATTTAATATTTCCTCGCACTGAATTTACTTCTAAGTATGTATGAAGTAATATATACGTATATATATATATATATATATATATATATATATATATATATATATATATATATAAATATATATAAATAAATATATATATATATATATATATATATATTCTTGAAAATTCTTAAATTTCTTGAACCGTTTCACTATATTCTAGGACATTGAATTTTTCTTGGGAATATTGGTTCAGCATTGGTAGTTAAAACTCCATAAATTTTTCGTTTATACTATATTAAAACGTTTCGACCAACATATGTAGTCTTCTTCAGTTAGGAATTACTTTAATCTACGGGAACAGAAAAATTGCACTTTTGAAATTACGGACAGGTGATTATTTTTTTGAAAATATATATATATATATATATATATATATATATATATATATATATATATATATATATATATATATATATATATATATATATATATATATATATATATATATATATATATATATATATGAAAAACTTGGTTCACGGAATGAACCGCGTGAAAGATTTGAAAAATCTCGACGTTTCGGCAGCTTTTGCGAAGCCATCTTCAGGAGAATTAGAAGGGGAATAATTCAGAATCGTGGCCTCAATCTGCCTACTCCACGATTCGAATTAGGAGTAATCGGAAACAATACGATTGCGTGGTCTCCACCTGCCTACTCCACTAACCGTACTGCTTCCTGTCAACTCTGAAGTCTCAACCTGCCTACTCTTCAGAGTCAGATCGAACGGGAGCAATAGTTCTTGTATTGGGGAAATCGATAATGTGGCCTGTTTGGGTGTGATGTTGGGAAAGGGCGTTGGAGATATCTGAGTGTCTTACTGAAAGTCTGAACAAGAATCTACACCTAAATTATTTCTTCCTCACATCAAAGGAGTAACAGATAAGATCGCAAGATCTCTCAAAAACACGAACATCAAAACAATATTCACCACTCAACAAAAACTCTCCCATATGGTCAGATCCGTCAAAGATAAAATTCCTAACGAAAATCACGGTGTTTATGAGATTCCCTGTTCCAATCGTTCTTATATAGGACAAACAAACCGACGAATTCAGGTCCGTGCCAAAGAACATTCACTTTCAGTAAGACACTCAGATATCTCCAACGCCCTTTCCCAACATCACACCCAAACAGGCCACATTATCGATTTCCCCAATACAAGAACTATTGCTTCCGTCCGATCTTTCAAATCCCGAATTTTCCGTGAAGCTGTAGAAATAGAAAAACGTCCAAATTGTTTGAACACCAGAGATGACAGTCACAGACTCCCATCAGCATGGAAACCACTTCTCAGTGGTCGCCATGTAACGCCCAATCAGAGTGCATCCCGCACTGATGAGCGTGAGTACCCGCCCCCCTCCCCTATAAATACGGCCACGCGACGATCGGCCCGTCAGTTGACTCTGAAGAGTAGGCAGGTTGAGACTTCAGAGTTGACAGGAAACAATCTATATATATATATATATATATATATATATATATATATATATATAAGTTAAGAAAAAAAAAATAAAAAATTTTATTAATAAAAGCAACAATTATTAAATCAAAATCAATCATAAACAAGTAACAAATTAATAATGCTTAATTCCTCCTCTTGCTCCGATAACAGCTTGCATTTGTCGAGGTAAGCATGCTAGTAAATTATTTATAATCTGCTGAGGAATGTTCTCCAATTTTGCGAGAACTATACGTTTCAAATCTTGAATGTTTAGAACATCCCAAAGATGCTCAATTATTGTGTTTAAGTCGGAACTTCGTAGAGGAAAGTATAATTTTTGGATGTGTTTTTTGCCACCTACAATCTATTTTGTGAAGAATTCACTCTAGGTTAAATTTGAACAAACACTGTAGAGATTTATTTGAAAATTTGTATCTTTTGTGAAGAGACAAATATTGGATTGAATCAATAACAAAATATCGAGAATTAATTAGTATTTCTTATCATTTGGAAATAAAAAATTTGTACCGTTTATTTTACCTCACAGTTCAGAATTTACGGTACTTAAATATTGTTCCATTCCACCCCGTATAATAAATTGTCAAATTTATTCATACAAAAATTCAAAATGCATGTGATAATTTCAATGAATTTTCTACAATGTGCCAAAAAATCATTTCAATCAGTTGAAAATTAAATAAAAAATAAGCAAAATTTCAAGTTTTGCGTTAATTTCGTCCATGAGTTTATATATATATATATATATATATATATATATATATATATATATATATATATATATATATATATATATATATATGACCGTGTATACATGTCGGATATCAATACCACTTCAGCATTTCACTATTAACTTTAGAAAGTGTGCAGTAGTCTATTATTTTCTGGAAAAAAACGACTAAAAAGCTGCATTAGTTAAAGATAAAAAATGAATAATGAAAAGTATTTATGCTCCAGATATTCTGCATAACAAATAATGTAACTATCAGCATATGTTATATTATTGTACTGGAATTCGTATTATTGGACCTATGTTAGTTCACAACTGTTACAAGCACTTGTGTATACAATGAAATTCTGTTTGAATACACTCGATGATTATACAGCAAATACTATCAACCAAATCAAGAGTGCACAATACCTCTTCGCGAATAGTATCATTACTGAAACAAAAAAACTAGATGTATGAGAATGGCTGCTCCTTTGGGAATTGCATGTCATGGTTGCCAAGCGGAAAGAAAGAAAGCAATGTATAAACTATGAAACTTTCTTATTTTCTACACATATTTTTGAAAGGTACTTTACAGGCAATTTTAGTTGAAAATGAAACATATCTTATTCAAGTGAAAATTTGATTATTTAAAAAAAGGAATCATCTTTTTATGATTGAATTAATTTAAAGTCTTAACAAGGAAAAAAGTGAGAGTGGAGAAGCACCATTAAAATTTTTGAGCATAACTTCAAACCTTTATCATTATATCGCAGAATGAGTATTCACTCATTGTTTAAGTTAAATTGGGCAATAAATTTATTTGGCAATACATCTATAGGAAATTCGAATTGAATGCTGCTCAAATTGCTGTAACTGCATCGAAGTCTCAGTCGTTTTTATTGTAGAGACATGGCATATCTCATCTATCCAGCTGATTCTAACTGCCTAGTTTTTTTGAATAAGCAGAATAGAACTACTTCAAAATTTAAAAAAATTTCTCAATTTTCTATTCATGGAAATAAATTCGAAATCACAATAATTCTCAGTGTTCAGTTAATTCATTTGGCGGTCTTAAAGCATAGCACAAACACACAAACAAACGTACACCATCCACAAATTTCCATGAAGAGCTGTAGTATATAATATCCGCCAACGCCAAAATGATCTCCATCTCATTTATAATTAGTATGTTCTCAAATCGGAAATATTATACGAGTTGCTTGTATATAACTACCACAAATCTGATAATCAATTTTGAATTGGATGTCGCTTTTGTGGTAATTTGGAAATTCAACGCATTCGTCATCCCATTTTGTTTACCAGAACCGGATGAGATTCAGCGGTTCATTTATATTTACATTCTTATAACTTGCATGTTCAATGAATGACATATTAATCAAATATCTGTAACTGAATGGGGACAACTATAAAATGCATCGTAATACTGATATATGAAATGTCAATTTTTGATGAATATTTTTCAACGAAAGAACATCCAAGAGATATCAGAATAAATGGTCATATTGAACGATACTTATATTCTTTTCGGGTAATTATCAAATAAATGTTGCAATGGAGCAGGATATTCATACGTATCAAACCTGAAAAAAGATTCCATTTATTTTGCCTTATGGAGATATTTATTTGGTTCATGAAATAATATACACAAATGTAAAAATTTCTCAGCATACTGAATTTTGAATTTGAAAGTCATTTATTTCTACTACGGCTTCATGAAGAATGTATAAAAGTTTTTCTTTCCCATATCTCTGAGATTGCGAAGTGAATCAAATATGGCAATACGAACTTAAAGTTTCAAACGAGGCGATTGTTATGGTAATGATAAGTAAACTTAAGGAAAAGTTCCTTCATTTAAAAGTGAATATTTTGCTCACCTTTTAGAATTGAAACGAAAATTTAAAAAAATGATGATTGTTAATGTAAAAAGTGTCCGAAATCAAAACTATTATACTGACAACTCATACCCTTCATAAAAGAGAAATCATCACCTATTTTATATGAATCAGGTAGATTTTGTAACTTGAAAGTCGACGCGAAAAACAAGTAAAAATTTCATACATTACATAAAGTGAACAAGGAAAATTCTTTAATAATTTAAAAAATTATCAAACAACTTTCCAAGGAAGCTGGTTATACGTATTCAGCAACGCAAAATCTGCATTCACAATCGAACGGTGAATTATAGAAATTGTCAAGTCACCCCGACTCAAAATCTGCATACAGCTGTTTCGATCTTATTAGATCTCATCAGTGCATCTTATTTGACTCGGAGTGAATTAACAAATTTCTAATTGTTCCCCAATACAAATCGTGGTCAGTAACACTGGTCGGATAACAATCCAGAGCGCCATCCCACCAAAGATATTGGGAAACAACAATTCACCGCTTAGACTGAAAATGCAGAAATTCGTCGCTCAAACACGTACCTCCTGATATGAAGATATCTACTATACAACAGTGGTGTATATATATAAATAAGCTGCACTGATGAGATCTAATAAGATCGAAACAGCTGTATGCAGATTTTGAGTCGGGGTTACTTGACAATTTCTATAATTCACCGTTCGATTGTGAATCCAGATTTTGCGTTGCTGAATACGTATAACCAGCTTCTTTGGAAAGTTGTTTGATAATTTTTTAAATTATTAAAGAATTTTCCTTGTTCACTTTATGTAATGTATGAAATTGACCATGGTCGACTAGTATGTTTATTCATGATTTGATTGAAGTAAAAATTTGATTTAGTCACATTTAAAACTTATCATGCTCGTCTAAGCACATAACCAAAGAAATAAATCGGGATATTTTGGCGGTACTAGAATCAGATGGGATACACATTTTATTATCTTAATTGAATTACAGAAACTTTTCACGAAAGAAGACAATATTTTCTATTATTCTTGAAAAACACGCTTTAACCCTTTCGCTACGGCATAATTGCAGAAATATTTGTGCTGAAATTACTGTTGGGTCATATGTGTCCCAGCAGATATTCAAAAAGTCCTGTTGGTAACTAAATGTAGCGTAAATTAGCATCTACTTTGTCCCAATCGTAACGGGTAATCTCAGATTGAATACATAGAGGCGAAAATCGTATTTTCGGCGCGCATTCGACAAATAACCGCATAAACTTGTTGTTGTACACATGTGTGCAGAGTCGTCTGTCTGATAACTAGGTTTTATTATTGTAGTGATATAAATTAAACAAATTTCGTAGAAGTGGGCATTAAAGATGGCTAGGTAAGTACCATTTTACTTTTTATAGTAATTTCAATTAACTTAACAGTATATTTATTGCAAATTCGATGTTCTGGGACATATTTGTCCCAACAGTATTTCATAGTGGGTTGAACCTATACCAGTAGTATTACCGATTGGCACTTTTTTTCCGCAAACGACCTTTGAGCTAAAAGGAAATTGAATATTTAGCTGAACATTCATCAGAAATTGAATCAATGGATGATGAGCCTTATGAAAGCAGTGGCTCTGAATATTCTATGCCTCAACATGACACTAGCAGTGATTCTGATTTAGATATTCCAAAAAAAATTAGAATTCTTGAGAAAAAAAAAAGTACCAGTACATTCTGACGAACAGCGTGGCCTGGCTGTTAGGAATGGCAGTGATTCTGACTTCCCTTCTTCCGACTCTGAGATAGATGTTCCTTATTCTGGGCCACTTGCAAATCTTTCCAATGAAAACCCCATTTTAGTTGAATAGAAACCCGTGGATGAGCACTTTCGTCCACGATTAAGAATACCTGATGAAAAATGTTGTACTATTTTAGCTGATTTGAATCGGGGGTCTTCGGAGCTCGAAATGTTCATGAAACTTTTTCCGAATAGTTTGTTTCAGTACATTGCCCAGTGTACCAATCAGCGATTAGAAATTTTAGAAAAAGCAACAAAAAAAAAGCAAACATACACAGATTCCCATGAAATAATGATCGTCTTAGGATGCTTTTTCACCATGGCGTATAACAAACTCCCAGCAATCCATCATTACTGGTCATCCAATAAATCCTTGGGCAATGAGTCTATAAAGCAAGCAATATCTAGAGACAGATTCCAGCTCTTATCAAGCAAACTTTACTTCAATGCACCAATTAAACCAGATAACGCCAGTAAACTTTATTATATTGAAGATATAGTGTTATGTCTCAAGAAGACCTATGTCCAGGCTAGATCAGAAAGTAAGAACCAATCAATAGACGAATCTATGGCTAAATTCAAGGGTAGATCTGTCTTGAAGCAATATCTACCCCTGAAACCCATAAAACGAGGTGGGAAAATCTGGGAACGATGTGACTCAGTGTCCGGTTATGTTTATGATTTCAATATTTACTCGGGAAAGGAGAGCCAAGAAGTTGAAGGCACTTTAGGAGAACGGGTTGTGAAAAAACTGACTGAAACAGTGAGAGAACCGGAGGTGTCATTTTGCTTCGATAGATTTTTTACTTCTGTAAATTTGATAGATACACTACCATTTACAGCAGTTGGAACATGTATCTCTACTAGAAAAAATATGCCAAAATTTGGAAAAGCAAAAAGAAGAGAGGTCATATTGAAAGCTTCCAAAACGATAATAGTACTATTGGATTTCTCTGGATGGATACCAAAGAGGTTATGGTTCTCAGCAACTGCCATGAAAATAAAATAGTTGAAATATGTCGAACAGGAAAAGAT
This sequence comes from Cynegetis impunctata, assembly GCA_030704885.1. Classification (NCBI taxonomy): domain Eukaryota; kingdom Metazoa; phylum Arthropoda; class Insecta; order Coleoptera; family Coccinellidae; genus Cynegetis; species Cynegetis impunctata. The sequence goes on along the minus strand of JARQZK010000789.1, from coordinate 438,637 downwards.
GGAGCAAAAATGAAGTTACCGTGTCCAGAAGCGATCCAGTTTTATAACGCTCACATGGGCGGCGTTGACTTGTCAGATCAGCTCACTGGACTATACGAAGTTGATAGAAAGTCTTTAAAATGGTGGAAAAAAGTTTTCTACAAGCTTCTCTTGACCACTGCTGTCAATGCTTGGATCATTTGCAAAGACCTTCGCAAAAAACATAATTTACCATTTCTCATTTTTCTTGTGAATCTTTCAGAGGCGTTGGTATCAGCAGGTCGCAAAAATGCGTCTGTAGTTAGAAAGCGCTCCTATGGGAGATCAGCTGCAGCTTCAAGAAATCTCATAAACGTTGGGGATCATTTACCCGTTGTGACGAATACTAGAAGAAGATGCCGTAGTTGTACGCAGAAGAAGTTGGAAAAGAGAACGAAAATATTATGTTCGGGTTGCGATATTCCTCTATGTAATGATTGTTTTTCTCCTTACCATATATAAGTTTAGTTGAGTTATTATCTGTAAGTTTTTCCTGTCTATTTTCGTAATAAAAAATTCTGAATGTTTCTGAAATATTTATATTACTATACTACTGGGACGAATATATACCCTCAATTCATACGGGTGGGACATATATATCCCACCGCAGAATAGTAGTCTAGAATTATTTCATTCGAATCAATCACTTCCATTGTATATTCTATTTCATTATCAATGGATAAAATTGAGTTTATTGGAAAAACTTGAGCCCGTATTTTTGGGACTCAAAATCTACTGGGACGTATATAACCCATTAGTAGCGAAAGGGTTAAGATCTGCTTCAATACTAAGGCCGTGTTTCTTGCGCGAAGTGCATCGCGTTGAGATGCGATTCGAACAGAATAAATTATGGGTTTAAAAATAAAACTTTGATAACAAACCGAAACTGAAATAATAAAATAACGTGAATATCTTATTATTTGTTGAAAATAATTGGCCATTGACCTAAACTATTAGAAATAGTGTGCATCGATGATAGAGGTATGTATTTGGAGAAATTTCATCAACCTCATTGTATATGGAGAGGTGAGTTTAAAAAGTTGTTGGTCTTAGCTGATTTTCCCCCAAAGTGCATCACGTCGAGATGCAATTCGAACGGAATGAATTATGGTTTGAAAAACCATTGTTTGATAGCAAACCGATATGAAAAATCATTTATTTCATTGAAAAAAATTATTATTATTATTATTAAACATAAATGAAGGCTGGGGACAGAGTCCCATGTAAGCCTAAAAACTAAAGAAATTAGAAAATTGATACAATGCATGCAGAAAGAAACTAAAAACAACTAATATAAGCACAGAAACAATTAACCGAATAAGCAAATGTCTATTTTGTTTTTAAAACTATTCACCGACTCAGAATTCACAACATCGCCGGGCAGGCCGTTCCACGCCTCGAAAACACGGTTCGCCAAAAAATATTGTCTCTGTCTTGTGGCAAATTTCTCCTTTTTTAATTTGAAAGTGTGACCTCTTAACCGCGAATCATTGTTGAAGATAAAAAGTTCCCTCAGATTAGCATAATTAAACTTGGCTATACGAAAAGATATGATGAGGTCCCCACGGAGTCGACGTTGGTCAAAAGCCAGCAGTTGTGCCATCCTCAGTCTTTCGGGATAGGCTGGACGCACTTCACCAAAAGTCAGACGCGTGGCTCGACGCTGAACACTCTCCAAGAGGTTCCCATCACGCACCAAAACCGGACACCACACCGGACCTGCGTACTCCAAAATTGGACGAACGTAGTCTTATAGAGTTTTATGGAACCTGAATACGACAGGTGGGAGAACGTTCTGCGAATGAGTAGATCAGCGTGTTGGCGCGCTGCATATGGATATTATGTGTTCGGACCAAGTTAGGTCAGTGTTAACAGTCACTCCCAAGTCCACATGCGAGGACACCACGCGCAACGATTGATCGTTTATTGTGTAGGTGTGGGAGTGGATTGTTCTTTCCCTGGTAAAGTACGACGCATTTGTCGACGTTAAGAGGCAACAGCCAATCCTCACACCACCGACTAATTGAGTGAGGTCCTCTTGAAGGAGTTGATGCTCAACTAAGGCATTTCCATACAGCTTAGTGTCATCGGCATAAAAAGACTTGCAGGACTTTATTTGAAGCGCCAGATCACTTGCGTAAGTGATGAAGAGGAGTGGGCCAAGAACAGACCCCTGGGGAACTTCCACTTGTGACTTGTCTGTCCGAAGAAAAAGAGTGACCCACCCTAACCGTGAAAGTTCTGTCTGTCATGTAATCTTCATCCATAGGTTTAGTTGGCCCCATGAATACCGAATGTATCGAGTTTGTGCATTAGCCTCCTCACCGGGACCCTGTCGAAGGCCTTGGCGAAGTCAAGATAAACGATATCTGTCGGTATTTTTCTATCGTAAGCTGTCGTCCAATCGTTCATACAGTGTAGAAGATTGCTGGTGGTGGATTTACCCTTGACAAAACCATGTTGCTCCGACGGAATGATTTTGTTTTTTGTTAGAAATTTTGACATATATTCTACAATTATTGTTTCCATTACTTTGGAGGGTACGGAAGGAAGACTAATAGGCCTGTAGTTAATTGGGTTGAGTTTATCGCCTTTTTTGTAAACAGCAGTGACAGATGCCCGCTTCCAGGCCCGTGGGATTTGAGATTTTGAGAAAGAGACAGACATGATTGTAGACAACGGTGAGCAGAGGGCTTTGGAATATTTCCTGAGAAAGAGAAATTAATATTTTTATATAATATATAAAAATAGTTTTATGTATTATCAGTTAAAATAATATATTCATGGTATTTCTAAGGTACATAATTTAGGATTTCAAGTTCATCGAGTATTCACTCATTCTTCGACCAGATCTCAAATCAAATAACGACGTAATTTTCGTGTCGTATCGCCATGAAATTCGAACGGAATAAATTTTATTCTTAAAAACTAAAAACACGCTCAAATAGAAAACCTAACTGAAAAGAAGGAAAGGAATTATATTGAAAAAAAAAATTTTATAACTCATTTCCACACCTACCGCCACCTGTCTGAAAATTTTTCGCTAGTGCCGCTTCCCAAAGATTGGAGATGGCAAAATTTTCTCTGAAATTACCAACATTTCTGCTCATTTGGACAAATGGGAGCTGCTGGATATGTAACTATTTAGTGTATATATATATATATATATTTATATATATATATATATATATATATATATATATATATATATATATATATATATATATATATATATATATATATATATATATATATATATATATATATATATATATTTATATATATGCATATATACATATATACATATATACATATACACATATATACATATATACATGTATACATATATACATATATACATATATACATATATACATATATACATATATACATATATACATATATACATATATACATATATACATATATATATATATATATATATACATATATATATATATATATATACATATATACATATATACATATATACATATATACATATATACATATATACATATATACATATATACATATATACATATATACATATATACATATATACATATATACATATATACATATATACATATATACATATATACATATATACATATATACATATATACATATATACATATATACATATATACATATATACATATATACATATATACATATATACATATATACATATATACATATATACATATATACATATATACATATATACATATATACATATGTACATATATACATATATACATATATACATATACATATATACATATATATATATATATATATATATATATATATATATATATATATATATATATATTTATATTTATATGCTGCTGGCTTACGAGACAGTGAAATATTATATCATTTTCGGGGTAAAAGTGACAAAAAATCAAGTTAGGCTTTATTTACTAATGTTTCGGAAATTATGCCATTTGAGATGGCAAAATTTTCTCTGAAATTACCAACATGTCTGCTCATTTGGTCAGACGGGAGCTGTTGCTGGAGATGGAACTATGTAGTGGGTATATATATATATATATATATATATATATATATATATATATATATATATATATATATATATATATATATTTATATATATATATTTATATTTATATATATATATATATATATATATATACAGGGTGGACCACGATGAACTGCATCGATCGATATCTCACAAACTGAATGTAGGAAAAATTTGAAATTTTGGAAACTTGCTAGATGTCTTGGGGCCTATACATCTAAAATATTTTAATCTATTGGGCATTTCCGGTTGTACCGGAAATAGACCCGAAGTCGCTTATTTTGAATAGGATACTTTAAATAATCTTCGTTTGTATAATATAACTGGGGTGCCATGACTGTGATTTGAAATGTCAAATACAATCGTGGCTATCCTAGAAATAATTGTTTAACGATTAAATGCAAAATCGCCATATAAAAATATTAAATAGGCAATTTCCATTTGAAAAAATGAACACTCTGTATGATTAGTTATCCAAATATTATATAAAATCTATTGAGGAAGGTCCTTTTCAACAAGGAATCTAACCCAAAGTAAGTAACAAAGGCTTTCTTATAGAAACAATTGATAATTATAAATCGTCGTTTTTGACATCAACATGTAAATATGTCAAAAACGCTTAGACTCAGGTATAGGACATGATACATAGAATCTGCCTAGAATCTTAAGTAGAATCCAAAAATGTAATAATATTATAGAGTATCTTTTTTAAAATAAGCGACTTAGGGTCTATTTCCGGTACAACCGGAAGTGCCCAATAGATGATAGCTGTATAGGCCCTAAGACATCTAGCAAGTTCTCAAAATTTAAAATTTTTCCTACATTCAGTTTCTGAGATATCGATCGAAGCATGTCGTCGTGGTCCACCCTGTTTCATATATATATATATATATATATATATATATATATATATATATATATATATATATATATATATATATATATATATATATATATATATATATATACTGCTGACTTCCGATACAGTGAAATATTATATCATTTTCGGGGTTAATATGACAAAAAATCCAGTTAGCCTTTATTTACTAATGATTAAATTACCTATGTTAAAACAATTATTAACCCCTGCGGTAGCTGAGTGCTGTTAGTAAATTCAGTCAACTCGACCCATTAGACGCGTACGTGACAAAAAGGCGAATAAAGAAGACCTGTAGCTTCTCTTGGTGCTAAGCACGAAGGTTCCCTCACATATAACGCGACAATGTACAGAATACGTGACGTTTTTCTTATCTATTCCCTTCATTTCTTAAATTTGCCCTATCTTCGCCTTTCACTTGAAATAATGCAGTAACTAATTCAACAAAATTCCTACGTGTTCTATTATTGCTCTGATGTTAATGTGATTTTCTTCATGTCTGAGGTATTGCTATTTTAAGCAGATGATACATTTGGACTATTATGACCAACATAAAGGAATACCTAAACTGAATGTAAATATTTTCACAAATCCACTAAAATTGAATTTGGTGAATTAATTTACCATAATATTATGAGGGGAATATATATATATATATATATATATATATATATATATATATATATATATATATATATATATATATATATATATATATATATACACACACACATATATATATATATATATATATATATATATATATATATACATGGTGTTCCAGAATTACGTCAGAAAATTTCAAGAGGTTATTCCTGAAGACATTTAAAGAAAAAAAGTTCCTATGAATGTAGGTCCGCAAATGCTTCCTTACCGAAATACAGGATGTTGAAGTTTGAAAACATTGTTATAGCTCTTGCTTTAATTTGATATTCTCAAGCGTTTTTTTTTTTGAAGAAATAGAAAAAAGCTTAGACTTATATTGTTACTCAAAATACTAAATCTTACTTTTACATAAGTTCGGCATTGCGATAGCGAGTAGTCAAGGCAACCACATTTTTAATTTTTGAATACTTTTTCCAGGAAAATATTTTAAATTATGTTTAATTATCTTTAAAACGACTGAGAAAATCGAATTGAAAAGCAGGAGACAAAATTAATTTTAAAAATTCCAAATATATTTTTCAGCCTATTTTTATTTACCAATAATGACCTTCCTCAAAAATATGGTTAAAAGAAACCCACCGTACCTCCTACTTTCCGTTCTTCAACAGTTTTGGAAAAACTTCCACAGCAGTTCATAGTGTTTAAGAAGCTATAACAATGTTCTAAAGTTCATTTCGATAGCTTCCGTAGTTTAGAAGATATTAAAAAAATGACATTTTTTTCAAACTTCAACGAGGTAATTCGATGAGGAAGCATTTACGGACCTTCATTCATAGGAACTTTTTTTCTCAAAATGTCTCAAAGAATTACCCCTCGAAATTTTCTGACGTTATTCTGAAACACCTATATATTATATATATATATATATATATATATATATATATATATATATATATATATATATATATATATATATATATATATATATATATATATATATATATATATATATATATATATATATATATATATATATATATATATATATATATATATTTATATAAATTAGAGTATTTAGTCTAAATATTGAATAATATCTGACTCTAATTTTCGACAATCAATCCTTAGTTATTTCAAGATTTGTTAGTGCGTTTACCGATCAATTAGTGTGATATATTCAATTTTGTAACTAAAAATACTGAATGAAATAGCAGTTATTCATGTATTACTGCAAGCAATATCCGATTATTTTCAAACATATTCGAAAATATATGGACATGTGAAGTAGAATATAAAGCATATTTAACGTTTCCGTTTTTTCGCAAATTTTTTCATATTTTTTTCCTAGGTATATAATTCCTCCCTCAAGTATAAGTTAGAAATGGATGGCTCTTGGGTATTGGGGAGGAACTCGTTCGTCCAGGTCACTTGTGCACTTGTATGTATAAGTACATTAAAGATGACTGAGACAAGATAATTTATGGAATACAAGTGGTGTGGTGAAGTTCAGAAGATGAATACTAGCCCTACGTTCACCTTCGTAGGTGAAAGCTCGTTTTATCGGGGATATATCAACAGGTTTAAATACTACACTAGATCATATTCTTATAGTCATCTAGCTATTCTGTGCCATAATTAAGTGCAAAACGTTTCACATAATTTTTTCGTTAATTCATTTTATAGTAGTCAGTCGATTGAGTCATAAATAAATTGAGGAACTAAATAATTATCAGGCATGGACAAATAGAGCAAAGCCATTCCACTGAAGAATTTCAAACCAATTTATGTTAACGTGATTACATTCACTTCAAATTTGATAAAAAATAACCCGCTCTGAAATTCATGAATATAATGTGCAGTTTTCAATTTTGAAAATTGAAAATTCTATAATAGTTATAATGATGATTCAAGTGAGAATATTTTCTACTATTCAAAAGGTTCATTCCTCTAAATTTCTTACCTGCTTCACCACGATTTTCAAAATCCACTCTACCTATTTCTCACTCAGAATGTGAAATAATACGACACAAAAAAATTACTGCACTATAATTAGGTTGTTATATCAATAACAAGATAAAAATTTTAAAATTCGTTTTCGACCTTTCTATAAACACTGATATTTTATGCAAGTATGATCAAAATGTATTTCCTTATATTGAAAATGTGAATAAACGTTTTTGTAGTAAAAAAATATTGCAATTCTTTTTTGGAACTAAAAATATTCAACATTTGGTTTGATTTATGCATAAAATTGAAATATTTGAAATTATGGTTAATCAGAGACCTGTAGCTTTTTTCCATATGACAGTTGGCGTTGGAACACCTTGCGCTTGACAGTGTAAAGCCACATGACGTTTTCTCTCGACGCTTACATCAACTGGCTCGACCAGCCATCTGGGTGGAACTGAAACATGACCATTTCGATATGAACACAAACATGCATTCTCTACTATGTAACTGATTTTCGATTTAGCTTCAGCGTTGAACAAAATAATTAACCTTCGATATTTTTTCGACAATTGAACTAAATCCTACGGGATGTTTGATTATGATCGATTGTGAATGGTCAGAAACTTTTTTTTGAATTTACATTCTGAGTTTCAGTATAACATGTGAAGGACTTCTATTTGTTGAAATTTAAACTTTGTAACTACAACAGATAAGTAAAAAAAAATATTGAATTAATAAGCTAACATAGTAGAACCTCGATTATCCGAACCAATTGGGACTGAGTCTAGTTCGGGTAATCAAAAGTTCGAATAATCGAAACGTGTGTTTTGAGACGTGATCAGAGACAACACTTTTTTTCGATACCGTTAAAAAGTTCTAGAGATTCGTTAGTTTCGCTCTTATTTAAGCTCGACAGGATCTTCAATTTTTTTTCTACTGTAAGAACATTGCGTTTCCGCTTGGAAGTTGAAGCAATGACAAACTGCTCGATGAATTTCCGTAAGCAGAATAACAACACTACATGAATACATTTTGAGTATTTCGTTAAACTAAGTCATCGTTCGGATAATTGAGGGTACGGATAATCGAGGTTCTACTGTATAATACTGTATAAATTTTTTTAATATCTCGATGTTTTTTTCTTTGTTATTTTTCAAATTGATTTTTAGTTATTGTATTACTAATATTTTGAAGCCGCTTCTGAAAATTTTCATTTAGTTATTTAAGAATATTTCCTGTAACTGGGTTTTATTTTTATCTGCAGGAAATAAAAGCCTTATCATTATAAAAGCTTTATTATAATATATATATATATATATATATATATATATATATATATATATATATATATATATATATATATATATATAATATATATATATATATATATATATATTAATATATATATAATATATATATATATATATATATATATATATATATATATATTATATATATTATATATATATATATATATATATATATGTATATATATATATATATATATATATATATATATATATATATATATATAATAAAATTCTTCATGAATTCTGAAAGTGAATGAGAGTAACAGAATTTAAAGTTTCCGTGTATATTTCCCTATAATATAAGATATATTGCTATTTGAAGAGTTCATATGCCATCTTCGATAAAGTTTGGTTATTGAAATTAAACCTATATTAGCGATCCCGTTCAAAGGACATGAATGATAAAAACGCAGTACTGATTATGCTGTGAAAATAAACAACAACCGCTTATTTGGATTGATTTTGAAACAACTTCAAACGGAATCTCGTCAATGATATATTATAATTAAAAATTGTGATAACTATCTAAAATTTGATAAGTTTTCTCAAAATTTTCTAAATTTCTATTGTACACAGAACTACAATGAAGTGGTTGAAAATTCATGGAATTGATTAAATGAAATATAAGAAACACCAATTTGAAACACTTTGTGTTTTGATAAATTTTGTAATAATTAAATAGAGATTAAAAAAAAATATTCATTCTCTGACCTACCGCTGATACGATCATTCTCAAATCTAAAAATTTTGAAATTATAGTATGTCATTAACATTATTTTTTTACAGAAACTAAATATCGCTAATACTTTACAGTACTTAAACAGTTTTATTTATTCAACTTAATCTCAGTAAGCTTCTACGTTTTTGCCAGCATTATTAGTATGTCAGAGCAGCTTTATAAATTAGATATTACTACCTGAAACCCTAGCAAAGGAAGGTTACGTACTCACATATATACACATGGAATGAAGCTGAAATTTCATCAAATTTTATTACAACCACACTTACATTCAACAATAATTCCAGTTGAAACAGTAAATATACCTTCAGGTATTCTCAATAAGTACATACTTATCATTCAAACAATTATTCGAGGATTTTAAGTCATGATTAAAAAAAATTAATAATCTTTTGCAGTTATTCATTTTCGATTGAAATCAGATTCCATAGCCCTTGTGACCGCGAAACACTGAGCATTACAAGTTCATTTTTCCATGGGAATGATGAATGCATGGGAAACACGTTAACATTGTGAGAATTTATGCTCCATTTGTTCAGCTGAAGTACATTTATTTGCTGAACTGAAGCTGAAAACTTCTGGCCATTCAGAATCGATTCATTTAGCGCGAGCTACAAGTTGGTGAACAGGGACGCAATATGGAAGGTTCCCTTGGAGAAATTAATCGCGAGTTCAACGAAGCAGCACTGATGAAAACCATAAAAATCAGTTGGCTCGAAACACAGAGTTCTTGCATTGGTGCCGTGAGTGGAACACTGATACCACACTCTACACAGTTTGTTGGAGAGGTTATTGCTAACTAGATCGCTGCAAGAAGCAATTGTGAGGAACAATTATCAAATTATATCCCATAACGTGGCGGTGGTGAGTGATATTTATCAAGCAGCAGACCTTTCGGCTTGCCAAAACTGAAAAAAAATTCTGATATCAATACCAATGTCAATTTTCTATTCTGGTGTAATTTTAATTGTCGTTATATTCGATCGTTTCGAATCGAAAATGGTCATTTATGAATTTATTTTTCATATAAATATATAAATATATTATAATATTAGGAATAAAGTATAAACTTTAAAATAAAACACACTTGGCTTATGTTTCACTATATAAAAATATTTAGATACTGTATTTAGTAGTAAAGGATAGTCGACATGTTTCGAGTTATGAACTCATTATCAAGACTGACTACAGGAGAGTATAACATCTTATTTTATGAAACAGACACAAGCAAAGGTGATATATGAAATCAATTTGTTCGTTTACAAGGGGTAATTGACTATTATGGGCGGAACTTATTTCGAGAATTTCAAGAAGGCCAAGGCGCTTTCCTTTGTTACCTGAATGTAAAGATTGGGTTTTGTTGAAATCCAGAAAATGATTAAATTTTGTACAATGTTCGGAGAAGCCAGTGGTATTTTTATTTTGTAAAATTGACTTTTGATGTTCTTCAACACGAATGTTTATATTCCTTCCTGTTTGTCCAATATAGAAAGCTTCGTGGCAAAATATTTCGTAAACACCACTGTTTTCTCTAATGATAGATTTTTCTTTATTATTGACCAAGAATGACTTAAAGTTTCTTTTATTTGTACAAATTGTTTTGACGTTATTTTTCGATAGTCTGTTACAAAATTTTCTAATAAAATTCGGCACATAATTTATTGGGAAGTTTTTTGTTCTTCATTAATAGTTTGTGTGAACATATTGAAAGCAACAGATACTTTATTCGTTTATTCCCAATGAGCTTATCGATAAGACATTCATTGTAACCGTTATTGGTGACTAACAATTTAATTGTATTAACTTCGGTTTGAAAATTTATTTCCGATAATTGATTACTGTCGCTGTGAATTAAAGTATTTGTGAAGGTTGGTTTTCTATAAATGTTGAAAGTAAGAGAATTCACATTTCTAGAAATCTGAACGTCTAAGAAATTCAAGGTACCCTTTTCGTTTTCTACTTCTTTTGGCGGGAAGTCGAACAGCTGTGATGGCTGTAATATATACCATTGCTCAAGTTATAGAGCTAACGATTCCAGCTAAACAATGTGATATAGCAACGGCATTCTAGAAGCTGAAAAAGTGTAATGGAAGCTACGTTATTCGGTGAAAACCCTGATTTCGCAAAAATGTAACATAGACCATTATTTGGCTAAACCTGTGAATTTTTGAATGATCAAATACTTGCCATGATCTTATTTGGTGCGCATTAAAGGTTTTGGCCAACAAGTATGTTTCACATACCTTTGCTGAAATGTATAGTTGACTTATAGGCAGACTTAATTATTAAAATGCTCTAGCCAAGTTTTTGTTTTGGGGATATCGAGTTGTTCAGCTACACTCAAGCCTCTTGAGCTTTCTGTGTCTCCCAGTCTTATCCTTAATCCCTCCATCCGTCTCTCCCATTCCCTTTACAAGTTTATACAGATTCTACCTAGAAGTTCTTGGAGTAGATTCTAGTTTTTGAATTCCGCAGGCTCCTGGCGAAGGATTTATGATTTTTCAGTCTGGAAGTTGCATTCTGTATATTTCAGAGTACCGCTCCCCTGCTGCTATGGCGATTAGTTTCAAATTAAAATATTTGAAATTAATTCACGACCAAGTTCTAATTCAATTCTGAATATTTTCAACGTTTTCTTCAATATTTATATTTTATATTAACATCCATGTGTGTTATAAATAAAGAACACATAAAACAATCTTATTTGAACTCATATGGAGAGACTTGGGTGATTTTCATCAGCAGTAGCTATTTTACTCGATGTTCATAGACATGAAAATTTCTCGTTCGTCAATTTCTATTTCAAATAGAATAATAATGATAGTCTTTTATACTTGTTCGACTTTCATATATATATATATATATATATATATATATATATATATATATATATATATATATATATATATATATATATATATATATATATATATATATATATATATATATATATATATATATATATATATATATATATATATATATATATATATATATATATAATGGATGTATTTGAAACATCAGTTCTAATTAGGCGCAGCTAAAATCCAAAAAAATTCATAAGAACATAAAATGTTCGAATTTTTTTATAGGTGATATTTGATTTATATCGGCCATTGATCATAAGGTATCGATAGAAGTTATTCGTTTTATACATCAATAAACATCATCTGTTTTGCTGAAATCATTTTTTAATCGGACACAGTGTCTGAAGAACCCCTGGTAAAGGAGAAACTTGCGTCAAAACGTAATAAATTTCGCATAAACCTTCAATACAAGTGTTCCTTCATCAATACTTCAAGTAACGTCCCTTGATATTTAATTGAATTTAGAAGTTTTACAAATTCACAACTCCAATTCCATAATGTATTGTTTCAGCGATCTACTGTAATTGCCTAAAATGGTATTTTTTTGGGTTTTAGCTAAATAAAAACTGAGCCTGAGTCTTCATTTAAATTTATTCTTCTTAAAAGCCTATTGTCCAAATGAGAAAACCTTTTGTACAAATTAGAAAAACTTTTTTCCCTTCACTTATTGAAAAACAAATTATTTCTGGAAATTTCGTCAGCTAAACAAAACTGAATAAACTAATTGGAAGAAGCGTTCTATATAACAATATGTGAGAATCTCTGAACAAATATTGTTCGATTTGAATTCGCTCTTGAATCATTTACGTAGAATATGTAATAATTATTCATTGATACTCTACACAACGAAGATATTATTAGTAACATAAATAAGTAACAGTAATCATTTATATACTCTGAGTGATGCTTATTAGTAACATATAATGAAATGAAAATATGTTATTTCATGTAGTGAAAGAAAACTACCGTTCTGTTCTTTGCTTCATATTTATAACATAATATATGTAAAGTATTTCCATTAATGAAAAGGAAGTAATTAAAAAATTCGAGATTTTATATGAAATTTTCTGAAAAATACAGTAATAGTTTGAATGAAAATTAATTTGGAATTTGGAAAACTAATTTAGAAACCTTAAACGAATGAAACGTTATTTAGAGTAAACTGACATTGGGGTTGAGATTTCTCGATTGTGACATATAATCTAACTACTGGAAAATAACATGCAGAGTGTTAAGATCACTCGACTATCTACAAAGTAGAAAAGAAGAAAGTGAAAAGAACTAAAGAGAGGGTGCAACAGTACCTTGACCTTGGGGTCCGGTGGCGCATGTGCCAAAGCAACTGAAAGTGGTGTCGGGAGGGGGCTAGTTGGGAGGGAGTAGGACTAGAGGTTACGTTACCTTTAACCTGCAGCTTGGCGGTGTACCTGACCTCAGCGGCTGGATTGCTGGCCACGCAAGTAAAGTCCCCCGAGTGACGGGAATCGAGACTAGAAATGCTGAGGAGACTAGAATAGGGATCAAGGGCCGAAACGTTTACGCCTAGCGATGGAGTCAGCGGCTGTCCGTCCTTGAGCCAGGAGACCACTAGTGGCGGGTCCCCAGAACTCACTCCGCAAACAGTTCGGGTGCGCTTGCCTTCGGACAGGCCGTCTTGGAAGGAAAAGGGCTCAATAATAGGGGGAACTGAGAGAGAAAAGAAACAAACATCAGAGATAGAAAGAAAAGTGTAAAAGTGCCGATAGGCACGAACAATTACCGTTGACTAGTAATTGTTGGGTGTGAGATACCTCAGCTGCCGCGTTTCTTACTACACACGAATAATTTCCGTTGTGCTCGGGCGTCAGACTCTCGATTACCAAAATGCTGGTAAATTGATCCACTTGCGTGATAGACATAGAGTGGGCTGGTTGAACCATGCGTCCATCTTTGTGCCAAGTTATAGTCAAAGGGAGATCACCCTTTGTTACTGAGCAAGTCAAACTTGCTCTGTCGCCAACGTGGAGTGTATCTTCAGTGTAGAAAGGGCTAACCTTAGGAGGAACTGTAATAAAATTTGATTAAAAACTGTGCAAGAGTCGGGCAGCTAGAGAACGCTATTCTTGTCGGTGAACTTGCTGAAAATCAAGTATATTAATTGATAAACAAATATTTATAGTATACTGAGTGACAAAGAAAGGTAAACACCTAGATGCATTTAATCATATTTGTTAATATTTTGCTTACATGTTTAACTAATAATAATAAATAAATGATTAGAGTTTCAGCCACTTTGGTTATCGTCGAATCAAGTTACAGTTAATAATGTGTCACAGACCCTCGATGTCTTACACACTCATTTGTACGTCGGAACATTGTTCTGATGAGGTGGTCAATGTCCTCCTGAGGTATCTCATTCCACCCTATCACCAACTCATGTCTAAGAGCTGCTAGAGTCTGAGGGGGATGGGGTAAGTTAAGCAACCTTCGGCCGAGCATGTCCCACACATGTTCAATTGGAGAAAGATCGGGCGATCTTGGAGGCCATGGTAAACGATTGATATGGTGTTGATCCATGAAGGCTAAAGTTACTCTAGTAACATGCGGCCTGGCGTTGTCTTGTTGGAAAATGGCATTTTCAACTCTCTGAACATATGGAAGAACATGTGGTTGCACTACTTCCTGAATGTAGCGAAGGGCGGTCATGTTGCCTTGGATAAAAACTAGAGGTGATCTGCTACCAATGGATATGGCACCCCATACCATAACACCCACGGTTTGGTGGATATGCCTTTCAACATCAAATTGTGGATTTCTTCTTTCACCACGTCTCCTTCTCACCCTTGCTCGGCCGTCATGCATACCCAAACAAAAGCGCGATTCATCGCTAAAGATCACGTGATTCCATTCTTGTTCCCAATTTAATTTCTCTTGGCACCATTGCAGGCGGTTTCCTCTATGGTCAGGAGTCAATGGTAAGACCCAATGAGGTCGTCAAGAAAAAAGCCTAAAACTTCTTATTCTCCTGTAAACTGTACGCATCCCAACCATCCTTCCATGTTCTTCAAACCATTGATCTGCAATCGCTCGAGTAGACCTAAACCGATCTCTCAGGGCTAAAAGTCTTAGTCGCCGATCTTGACGCCCTGTTGTGCCCCTGCGACGTCCAGTGCCTATAGCTCTATGCTGCCGGCATAGTCCATGCCTGATAACATCTCACTATGGTACGCAATGAACGATTTGTTCTTCTCTGAATTTCTCTGAATGAAAATCCGGCTTCGCGTAAGCCTACAATTCGACCCCTTTCAAAGTCATTTAACTGGGATACACGAGCTAGTCTTCGCGCACGGGGCATCTTGGTCGTTAAAGTAAAGCACTTTGCTACCAATTTTCGATAGATTCACCAAATGTGAATAAAAATCGCAAAATATGCAAATTCCAAAAAAAAAGAAGTGACAAAAAACGGGTCTGATACGCCGCAGATTAGGCTGAAAATTTAATCATTTTTTGTTCGACTTGAAGCAAGTTTACCTGCAAAGAATTATTAAAATAAAGTACAGTATACTGGGTGTTTACCTTTCTTTGTCACTTTTGTCACTTTTTTATTTTTTATTTTGGTTTTCCTTCATTGTATTATGCTGGCCATGAGGTATCAAAACTTCTAAAGCACTTAACAAGTAAGAATTATTGAAATGGTTATTAAGAATAATACAAAAGCCATAGAATTCTTCATGAACTCTTTAAAATTCCTGAAATGACACTACGGAAAAATATTCTTCTTATTCGTCGTTATTTTAAAAATACCGAAAAATTTGTCTAAGTTGTTATTTAAGTTTCAACCTGTAGTTCCTTCAATTTCGAAAATAGAAGTGAAAAGTAGATACAAAATTCGAAGCGAACATTTTACTACGCGACCATGGTCGCCTATCACGGGGATATCAGCGACTCGACTGAGAAATCGTAGTTTTTATGGTCGCCTTCGTTGCGACCAGGACCCGGTCGCCATGACGCTCTCTAGTCACGCCCACGGTCGTGTGACGCGGTCGTGTGGTTTGTTTAGTGCTCCATATGAATTCTTACAAAGCAGTAGGTAGCGAGACACAGTGACGGTCGCGAGTCGCGGTCGCTAAGAAACGAATGCTACTTTGAGTTCTATTCAGCTCAACGCTGTCAGGATAAAAATTACAACTAATATACACTTAAATTAATTATCATCAATTTATTGTAGCAGATAACAAAGAATTGAATATTTCTTCCTCTGAGAACTATGGATGTTAAAAGAGTTTTTCAAAATTAATCTCTGAATTTGGCTTATGAAGAACCCAAAGGAATGTCTTCAATTTCTTTTCGTTCTCTCTGAGAATACATTACCAACTGTTCCTAATGATGACTAATTTAATTGCCGTTTTACGACTTTTCAGGGATTCAGCGAAAGACAGTTTCTTGATTGCAAGAGCGAAATGAAAATGGCGATATTCTCAAGAAAATTATCTGGATTACTTATTTATTCAGTGTGCCATTTGCGCAAACAATGTATTCATTCAAATTTCGCTATTGGACTCTACGGAAAAGTTTGTCTTTTCAGTTTAAAATTGGACACTATAGAAATACGGAAATGAAAATTGATGAATAGAAATTTTCGATGGAAAGTTCTGAAGTATTTTTGGAATAACTTAATATAAAAATATCACGAATTCTCTTTTGAATTTTGTAAATTATTCAATATTGAAGGTCATGACAATCAGGCGGATCATTGACATGAAATTGATGAATGATATTATTCAGAATAATATTCAAAATCATAAATATTAATATAAAAAAAAATATTTGAGGCAAAATTGCTTTAATGAGAAGAAGAAGATGAAATATTTCTCCTCGTCTCTGGCAGAGGAGTTCATTGGATACAAAAATATTTCACAAATAATATGACATTCTCCATATTCAATGAATGATATATAAAGAGGTATATCGTGTAGATATTCACCGTAAGCAATTATAGTGTTTCGATTGAAGTTGAATTTATTTAAAGGACCCCGCACATTTAGTTAGAAAAAATGACGACAGCTAAATTCGCTAATTTTTGGATATATTATAGATACTGGCCAGCTATGAAACATATCAATTTTAAATTCTGTTCCCACGGCTGGTTTGGGATATAGAGTGGTCCAAATGTCAATGTCTCGATAAACCATCTTTACAATTTTAGAAAATGCTGTTAACATACAGATTTTCTGTAAAATGCGATTACCTCAGTGGAAAGCTATAGCTTGATGATAGTCACTCATATAACTCAAAATTGAGTCCGACATATACAGGCTGTTTACTCGATGGGTTTGTGTACACGGTCTCAACTTCGACAATTATGTTTCAAAAGGCTTTATTTCTTACTTAGTAATAACAAAGGATACCGAAATAGTAGACGGAAAGTACAACTCTCTACCATGTACAATTTAGAAAGAATGATGGTCTAATTTGACATCACCAAATTTTTCTTCTTTATATTTTGTACAGGGATTATTTGTGAGGTACTGGAAAAATAAATGAGTTCATTGCCAAATCGAATAGTTAAAAAACAGGCCAAATTCAGAGTTAAAACTAAAGTTCATATACCGTATGTTCGTTTCCTAATGTCAAAAAATGAGCGTGTATCTAATGATTCTAATGGGACTGATTGGATTTCAACGAGACAAGTAAGAATAGTACTTATATTCAGTTTGTATTGTTCAAGGTGGTTTGGAATCGCTTCTTCCAGATCCATAGACTCACTTTTTAAGATACAGATACAGTGAAATACGTTCTTTGACCATAAGTTTAGTATTCTGAATGAATAATTATTTTCACATTTGAATATCAATTGAAATCGCGTTGTTTACCGAATCTATAATTTTAGTAAAAGGATATTTCACGTGCGGGAGCATACCAGAATAACCAAGGTACCACAATACCATTGCCACATGAGCACATGTTCCGAGTGTTCTTGGACCTGATTTACAGGTACAGTAGTACCCCGACACCGACTGTCGGTCTTCATTATTTTGAATCCATAGCTGATACTTTGTAACATTTTTATATCTCGAAAATAGTCTCAACCTAACAATTTTAATATCGAGATGAGCTTTATCAATTTCTAAATTAAAATCTTGATCTCCTCAAGATGAAAAATAATTAATACATTTTTATCTACGAGGTATGCATGTAAAAATGAACATACGGTATAAAAACGTCAGTTTCAACATGATATGTACTTTTTATAGACTATTCGACTTACTCACTGTCCAGTACCTTACAAATAAAAGGTTTTCAAGTAACAAAGAAAAAAAATTCTGTGATTTTAACTTTTGGACCACTTTCTTTTCTAAACTATACATGGTAGGAAGCTGTATTTTGTTTTACTGTTTTAGATATCGTTTGTTATCAATGAAGCTAGAAATAGAGTTTTTTGGCATAAAACTGTCGAAGTTGAAGCCGCATACACAAACTCATCGAGTAAACAGCCTGTATATCCCGGGCTAATTTTCAAGTTATTTGGATGGCTTCCTTTAAAGAACGGTTTTTTAGTGAAGTTATCATATTACAGTAAAAATTTGTATGTTAACATCATTTTCTGAAATTATGAATATGATTTTTTTGGACATATATATTTGGACCACTCTATACCCTAAACCAGTCGTGGGAACAGAATTTAAAATTGATATGTTGTGTAGGTAGCCAGTATCTATAATATATCCAAAAATTAGCGAATTTAGCTGTCGTTATTTTTTCTAACTAAATGTGCGGGGTCCTTTCAAAATTCTCGAATTGATATTTTCGAATTTTAAATGTCACTCCTATATAATCAAATATACTCTTGAGTAAACCAACGATCTATTGATTCAAAAGGACTGCGTTCATTAGTGATCTATATTATATTATCTCAAGTCATCGAGTTCTAATGCTATCTCCTCAGAATTGTTGCAACAATATTGAGTAATTCAACGTACTTAGCTTAATATACCACTCACATCCGATCAATA
Organism: Cynegetis impunctata; assembly: GCA_030704885.1. NCBI lineage: Eukaryota > Metazoa > Arthropoda > Insecta > Coleoptera > Coccinellidae > Cynegetis > Cynegetis impunctata. Next base: position 419,227 of record JARQZK010000789.1, on the reverse strand, counting down.
TACAGGCTGTGATCATGTATATGTATATTCTTACAGATGGAGGTAATCATTACGGTGTAGACATATCTGCGCTTGTCTCGCTCGAAATTACTTTCTACTCGTTCTAGTTTCCGGAAATTCAGTCAGCTTCAGCATTCAGTTTCGTATATCTGTTCGATATACAGGGCTATTCAAATTCGAGTATATGCATGGGGATTTCGATAACGGTAAGAGATAGAGCGATGGTTAAATGGGGGCAAAGTAGCATATTTCAGAGGTCAGTTATATGGATAAAAAAAATCTGATCTAGCTCCTTCAGTTCTGGAGTTATATAGGAAAATTCGAAAATTTCGAAATCCTTTTTTTGCCTATATCTTTTTATTTAATGAATTGTTTTCAAAACAATTGTCATTTTGCCATTGCCACTTTTTGTAGGCTATCTAAATATCTGAATAAAAATTGTATACAGGGTGTCGTATAAATTGGGCCACCCTCAACTTTCAATTTTCAAATACGGACCTGTATTTTTTATTGCATTTTTTTTAATGTCAAGAGTTATGTTTTATATTCACGTAGTATTTTTATCTGAATTACAGAGTGTTCTGGAAATATTGAACTATTACCAGTAAAATTTCAACATTTTTTAAAAAATGCAGCTCTAATTTAAAAAAATATCATAGAATAAGGTATAAAATGCCTAGGATTTGGAAGATAATCAGTATTATTCGACGAAAAATGTCTTCTTCAAGAATTCAACCACATTTCAGTTCACGCAACCCATGATCAATGTGCGAAAATGTGAAATTCTTCCCAGTATGTACATGTATGTGCATATAATCAATGCCCAAACAAAATAATCTTCCAATAGAAATCTTCATACTCCAGACACCAATTTGGAAATATTTCATTGTTACTCAGTTTTCGAACTACCTATATATGTTTCATATTGGCGTTTTATTTTTATATAAGTCATAAAGTGTTTTGGAAATATTGATATCTCATCATTTTTTAATTCCATAACAACTCTAATTGAATAATATCAGAGAATGAGAGGTGAATCAGACAAATTGATTCCTTAAGAAAAATCAATTTCAGAATTTCCAGATTATCTAGTCTCACTACTTGTTCGGAATAACAATAGAATAAAATCAACATTCCCGAGAGATTTTATTTCTTTACCATAATGTAGCATTGGTAGAATAATTATTGATCCCAATGTCGATTCACCTCAGTAGGTATGAGGAAGATCTGTATGTATTCTGCTGAGAACAAACATAATCTGTCACAAACATTATTGATCATATAGGTTTTCATATTTTATAACTTATCGCACAAGAACATGTTTAGTTATTATCTAGAATTGAAATAAGTCATTATAAGTAATCATAATCGAAATGAATGGTTGAATTGACGATCTTCTCGTTTCAGACATTTACGGAGTCGTTTTTTTAAGTTATTATTCGCTCTGAACATATCCCTTCGGCGTAGTGATGCGAAAGCGTTCATGATTTTAATTCTTAAATCTTCTATATTTCCCATTTCGTTTTGATATATTCTATTTTTTAGTGTACCCCATAAAAAAAAGTCAAGCGGAAAGACGCATGCTCCTATTATTTCTGTAGAAAACGTTAATCATATCTCTTTTCTGCTGTATGGGGAAAACCCATTTTCAGTACTAACAGATTTTTCATTAAATACCAACGATAATTTTCAAGAAACTGTCAAAATAATGACAAGTGAGGTGAACT
>JARQZK010000789.1:400000-412500 GCA_030704885.1 Cynegetis impunctata | reverse complement strand
CATCGATATTTACCAATCTGAGTTTCCCTGGGATAGTATACTTCTATATCTGTGAGAAATGTCCAACAATCATATGAGTAGAATGACATTTTTCGAAATTATCATTATTTTATCAATAATGATAATTTATCATCTTAAATGGAGTGATCGTTAGTTGAGTTATTGATGTAGTGATAATACATTTTCATGTATTGTTAACCCTCATGAACAGAAATTATCTTACACCAAAACAATGCAATCAAACACTCAATAAGTAGCTGCACATTAGTCCGAGATAATCTGCCGTAAATTGACGTCATAGAATTTTGAAATATATATAATATATTTCATTGATGAAATATAAATATAGAAATATATAATTATTATAGAAATATATGATAACATGTAAACTATTTTTAACTTTTTGATAATTATTAGCAACAAAAGGCTTGGTGAATCTGAAAAAACTCGATTTTATTGAAAAGTTGACGTTTCGTCACGACATTCGTGGCTTTTTCAAAACTTTTCCAAAAAAAAGTTTTTAAAAAGCCATGAATGTCGTGGCGAAACGCCAACTTTTCAATAAAATCGAGTTTTTTGAGATTCACCAAGCCTGTTATTGCTAATAATCATCATAAAGTTATATATATATATATATATATATATATATATATATATATATATATATATATAAATATATATATATATATATAAATATATATATATATATATATATATATATATATATATATATATATATATATATATAAATATATATATATATATATATATATATATATATATATATATATATATATATATATATACATATATATATATATATATATATATATATAAATATGAATGTAAATTATAAACACTAAAATGGCAGAGACTGAGCAACATAATTGAAATCCACATTGGATCGTATCAATAAATCAACACAATCTACCTATCAAATTTCAAACTTTTGAATATAACTCAATCAGGAGAATTTGTAAACGTGCTCAAATTCTCAAAAACTACGAAAACACAAGAAATCTCTAAGTAAAAATGGCGGCGGTTAGAAAAGAAATTTCATCTCCAAAGGGCACTTTCTTATCAATAACTCAAACATTTTTTTGAAGAAGTTGGCAACAAACATCTACAAACAGAAATAAAATTAACGGCCTATTATGAAACGTACTTTATGTTTGTTCCAATCAATGGATATCTGGATATTTGATTTAATGTTAATTTTATTTCTACATAGAAACCAGATTGATAAATTTACACACACACACACACACACACACACACACACATACACACACACACACACACACCACACACACACACACACACACACACAGATATATGTATATATATATATATATATATATATATAGTATATATATATATATATATATATATATATATATATATATATATATATATATAGTATATATATATATATATATATATATATATATATATATATATATATATATATATTATATAGTATATATATATATATATATATATATATATATAGTTTTGATACCCTGCAATAGTCTATTATTTTCCGGGAAATTAAAAAAAAATATATTTCTACAACTACAGTGTAAGTTATAGTTATTAACGTAACAAGGCCGGTATGTAGCGGATGTAGAACGGATGAGGTTGGATATTGTAATCCGAGGCGAAGATTTCAATGTTGTTATTATAAGCAGAATGTTTTGAAATAAATATTTGAACAAGTGATTTCTTAACGGCCGCCGGCCGTTAAGAAATTTTAACGGCCGTAGGCTGTTAACGCTAACTTTTCAATTGTCATCTGAATACCGTTAAATCAAAATAACAGTATGGGATTACGAAAAAAATTAAACTGCAAAATATCCCAAATTTGACTAATCTATCTCCATTCAAATATCTCATCGCGAACGTCAGTGTTGAACACGGGCTTGGTCGTATTGTGATCACAGTTAGTATTGTAATTCCTCCCTTAATTTTAATGGGGCTTGCGTTTGGACGCAATAATTGCTCTGAATCCATGAACACATGGCGCAGGCAACAATGAAATATCAAAGGCTCCAGGAAGGGATTTAATTAATGTCGCATATAGAAGGATGCAGAAATGAAAATTATTCCGACGAGATTGAACCTTTCTTCGCATTTACAACTCTACGATTGCTAGAACGGCAAAATTGTGAAATATAATTTACGCCAAGTCTGATTTTAACTCTTTCAGAGAAAAAAAAGTACGGACGATAGTGAAATGTCAGCTTTAAGTGACTTTTTTTTTGTAGGAAAATGAAAACTCTGTTGTAAGCAAAAAAAAACGGATGGAAGAAACTAGGAAATTTATTCATTTAATTTCAATTTATACTCCCATGCTATATGAAACTTTGAAATTACACTATAGTTATTAACGTAACAAGGCCGATATGTAGCAAATAACGGATGAGGTTGGATATTGTAATCCGAGGCGCAGCCGAGGATTATAACTAACCGAATCCGTTATTTGCGTATCGGCCGTGTGTCGTTAAAGACTTTTCGTAATCCCGTTGGAAGATTACATATTGATTCCGAAGAAAAAACAAACTCCATACCTCGTAATTCTGAAAAAAAATCCCGACGTCGTGCACTCTGTTGTCATGGAACTGTTTGGCAATTTTATAAACAACGTCAGTTTTTTGTGTTCGCAAGTTCGCTGTAACGACGACTATGGATGAAATTGAGGAATAAAATGAAATTCCTTTTGAAATATTGGAAGAATCATGTGCAGCGTGTGTTGATTCACAGAAAATAATAATGAGCCTGATATCAATCACTGCCAATGATTGACCGCATATTCATTATCATAACGTATTTTTCATTAGGACAATGTCCAAAATTCATTGATAATAATGAATTGCTGTGATTGATCAATCAACGATTTTGTTGTTATAATGAAATCTAGGTCATTGTGATAATGTAATTAAATCATGAATCTAATGAAAATAGTCATCATCATAATGTTATTTACATCAGAGCAATGTGAAAAATACATCAAGTTAATGACCACATAGTGATTAATACTATGTACCTTTAATCATCACGATACATTGTCATAATCCCTCTTTTAATAAAGCTATGTTCAATAGGCATAACATTAATGATTGAAACATTAACCTATGTATAGTTCGATCATAGCAATGCACTGCATTCATCACCTAATGTATTAAGTCATTCGGTCAATGTCCGAGAGCATTGGGACAATGCTTAAAGAATCATCGATTGATGAATTTCTGGCTGCACCCCCACCGTCCCAACGTAAATATGCCAAATTTCCGCCTAATTCGCTATACGAGTATCTATCTAACGCTAACAGCCAAACGGTGAAGTGTTATTTGTGTATAAAAATTTTTTTGTGGAAGCAGTTGCTTTAGAAGGTGGTAAGTACAGTAACTGTATTTTTTAAATCTTGTTAGTTTCTTATAACATTTGAATATAAGTTACGAAAATATTTTTTGCTAGAATACAATCTCAAAAAAATAAGTAGTTACACTGACCAGTGTTGAAAGAGACGAATTTATGAAATCAAGTCGTGTTTCGAGCGCTTATAGTAAAAATATATAAATATATTGGCATTTTGAACAATTTTTATATTATTTCGCGAAACTACTATGAATTTTGCTATAAGAAATAGATATGCTCAATAATGGAACTTGCTCATACATTGTTTTGCTAAATACCCCTGTAAAATTCAGTAAATCACTGAAACTGTATTTACAAAAAATTCTACTATTCACTAAAATTTGACGGTCTACACTATTTTCAACATCATCTTGAAAAATAATGCATTTATTGCCAGGTTGTGACGATACTTGTTAAGTGTGATCTGGATCTGAAGTAGACCCCGAAATATTCCAAGCACCTTCAATTAATTCATTTAGTATTTAGTTTTCCTCAATACAAATCATGGGTCGGACAACTATCTGTATAACAACCCAGAGCGCCCTCCACCAAAGATATTGGAAACCAACAATTCACCGCTGAGATCGAAAAATGCAGAAACCGTCGCTAGAATACAAACTTTCTGACATAAGAATGTCTACTTTGCAACTTGTGGCGTAGGTATGTTTTTTTTTTTTAATTATTGAAGAATTTTCCTTGTTCATTTTATGTAATATATTAAATTGTTCCTATGGTCAACAAGTATATTTTTCATGATTTTTAATTTATCTTGTATAATTTCATGTATTACCTATTTACATTCAATAGGTATAATATAGCTATAGTTGCAAACTAACTATTATAACTTTACTTCTAGATCGATATGGACTCAACCATGAAGAACGAAAATGATAATTTTTTTCTCAAAAACTGTGAAAAAATTATTGCATTTCTGTTCAATGGCAATGTCAAAGACAAGGCGATTTGAGTATTTACTAGGCCCATTGGAAATCGAAAATATTGAGGAAAGTAAGTATCTGCTTGTGTAGATTGTGTATTTCAGTGAATGGTGTTCACCCCGTGATGCTGAATGTTAGTAGTTCAAAAAGAGCTTGATATTATTATTCTATGTCAGGGTTGAAAAGAGAACACTTTTTTCATTTGTTATGAAATCAAAATGACAGCTGAGAATAATTTGATACATATTTCGTGAACATCATTTAAAGTTCATATAACATACTCATTTCATTAAAAAGTCCCAAATGAAAAAGAAAATCAGTTTTTTCTAAAATCTGGAATTCACCTTTTTCATTTTTGACCATAATATATTTTTATTTCTAGATAGGCGAGATGAAGCAGCCACCAACAAAGTTGTAAAGAAACGATATTACTGGAAAAATGCATACCAAAAAATTTTTCCACTTACAGCACTCATTTTTATATCTTGCAAAAACACCACAAGAAATTGAAGAATGGATATACATTTTGAATTCGCAGAAAACTTCAATTAAATCTTTTGTGTTCGCAATTGGCGAAGATATAACAAAAATTGCAAGGAGAGTTATATACATACTTCGATGGAATTAGATATAAGTTTTTCAATGTTATAAGAGCTGTTAATAGTTTGTTTAAATATTATTTTATGTTTCCAATTTAAGTTTTTTTCTCCAGAAAGTATTATGTTTTGGTCGTTTATTGAATACTTTTTTTTTTAAACCTCGCGCTAATCCAGGAATTGTATACAGTAAAACACATATCTCTTATGTCAATATTTGAAAAATAAATTGTATATAATTCGCAATTCAATGAAATCTTTGTGTCTGTTTGTAGTTATCTTTGCAACGTACTCTTTCGACAGTGCCATCATAATTGCTTGGGAGGCATTAGCAATAATATATAGGACATTTTTTTCCCTATTGGCAAATTATAAACCTGTCACTATATACATATATATAATATATTATATATATATATATATAATATATATTTATATATAGTATATATATATATTTATATATATTTATATATATATATATTATATACTATATATATATATATATATATTATTATATATTATATATATATATATATATATAAATATATATATATATATATATATATATATATATATATATATACTATATTTATATATATAAGTCTAGTCTATTTTATTTATGAAAACAAAAGGTGCAACCAGTAGGCTCAGGATTGATGTATTTTTACATTATAATTAACGTCTTCGAACATTGAACGATGTTCGAAAGTCATTGTGCGCATGGCTTAGAATCAATGTATCGCTGATTGAGTCAATGTCCTGGATTCCTTAATTCAATGACTGCAGGTGATCGGTTGATGTACAGAAAACATTAATATCATGCTGGATGTTGATTGACTGATTCACAATGGTCATTAGTAGAATGTACTTTGTTTTGAAATCCAGGTGATGAAATCAATGCCTCTCGGGGATTGATATAATCACTTGAACATCAAGCAATCAATAATAATACATTGAATCAATGAACTTGAGCATCGGTTGAAAATTGATGTCCGAATACATTATCTCAATGGTTTTATTCATTATATTCACGTACGTTTTTCGTTCTGTGTTTACTGCCGGCAATAACTCAACAGCGGTATAAAAAAGAATATGAAAATTTTGAAAATTGGCGTAATAGCAAGAATGTAAAGGTGGTTAATGAGGATGTTTTATTAGCCTATGCGAAAGGAAAATCGAAGGTTTATTCTCCCAACTCGCTGTGGATGAAGATTTCAATGTTGAAACTTGCTTTGAGAGTTTATGACAACATTGACATTTCAAGGTTAGTTATTTTAAATCTTGCACCATATTAGAGTATTACCAACAGAAATTTATTTTCAGATTGCAGCATTCTTAAAATTAGAAAACCCTCAGCTCTACACAGGGCACTCGTTTCGCAGATCCTCGGCTACCATGCTTGTAGAAAATGGTGGCGATCTACTATCGGTAAAAGAACTTGGAGGTTGGGACTCCTCTGCGGTGGCGGAGTCGTATATTGAAAATTCAGTTTCGAAGAGAATGAAGATAACGAGACAACTTTTTCATAATAATGAGGCTTCACCGACAACAAGTTCAAAAACTGTTGCTATAGATGGTAAATCTCTAATCAATAAGATAGACATTTCAAATAATAGCAATTGTCAAATTACTTTACAAATAAATAAATAGTTAGTTTTATTATAATTGTTATTGTAACCAGAATGATATTTTGAAATAAATATTTGAACAAGTGATTTCTTAACGGCCGCCGGCCGTTAACACTGACTTTTCAATTGTCATCTGAATACCGTTAAATCGAAATAACAGTATGGGATTACGAAAAGTTTTTTACGTTTGTGATGATAACATAAAACTTTATTACTGAAATACCCATTCAGATGATATTCATATTATAAAAAATAGTAGCGTTTTCTGTTTTTGACATATTAATCGTTTTCTACTGAAGTTAAACGTTTTTGATATTATATGTTGATAATTATTACTGTGAGAATGAAATGTTCAACTTCTGTACGTACGGAAATGAGATTAACGATATTCACTCAGCTAATTCCTGATCCAACTACTGAATTCAATATTCGAGATGAATGATAATGAAAACTGAAATCATAAAAAATACATAAGAAAATACTAAGTATGTATTCCATTGAAATAAGTTAATATAAAACATAAAATTTATTTCAGAATATTTGGCATTGAATACAACACTCGTGAGCAGCAGAGCTCTGTCGCTTGAGTCGTATTCTACCCTCACATTTGTCGTTTTTATATACCAATTCTGAAATCCAAAGGCAATTTGGAGGAGCTGTAGTGGTAAGCAAAAAATTAAAACTTACAAAAAAACATTACAAATTAAATTGGCATCGATAGAGAAAAACCGTTGGTACCCCAAAGGGAATTAACCTTCTTCAACTCAATTTACGTATCAAATTTGTACCCAGTCGCTCAATCTTTGAAACTAAGGACGTGCCCAAAATCTCGAAAACCGGGAAAAAATTAGAAATGTTTTCATAATCATGACTGGTTGAATTTTGTAATTTTCATTCTGTCACAAAAACAATACCAAACTTCAACATTCATGAAAACTATACTAATTGATCATAGTCAATTTTGTTTATGACATAAACGGAACAAGAAAAATTCTTCAATAGTTTAAAAGTTATCAATCTTCCAAGGAAGCTTGTTATATATTTTCTGCGACCAATTTTCATTTAATTTGGTCAGATGGAGGCCACTGGAGAAGAAGCCAAAATGCATACGAAACAAATATATATATATATATATATATATATATATATATATATATATATATATATATATATATATATATAATCTCTTGATAATTATTAGCAATTACAGGCTTGATGAATCTCAAAAAACTCGATTTTATTAAAAAGTTGACGTTTCGCCACGACATTCGTGGCTTTATCAAAACTTTTGAAAAAATTGAAATTTCTTTGACATTTATTGATTTGAAAAAATTTGAATAGAAAAATACTACTATGTTTCACTAAAATTTTTCGGCTGTGGCCGTTCTTTGTTATTTATTACGTGCTATTCAGTCCAATATTAACATTCAAATCTGTTATTATTAGATGGTAAGGGAAACCACAGAAACCTTTACCCACGTAATGTTCGAAATAGGTTCAAATTATTTTGATTTTGAAAAGTCAAAGAAAAGGGTACTATTTATCTTTTTTTCAACAATTTCTCATTACGGTTGTGGCCGTCTTCAGTTATTAATTACGTGCTATTTAGTCCAATATCAACAGACAGGTCTGTTGATATTAGATGGGAAGGGAACCACAGAAACCTTCACCCACGTAATGTACAAAATAGGTTTAAAATATTTGATTGTTGTCTTTAAAAAGACATTACTTGTAATTTTGGAGATCACATGTTCTAAACTATACTTTCTTTTTAGAAAAATTGAAAATTCTAGATGTTTAGATTTTGTTGAGTTGTTATGGTTAGAGTTTGTTTGTTGAATTATTTTGTTTCGATTCATGTTGTTTCTTAGAAAAATTAAAGAATTAGATCTGCGTATATTGAACTCAAATGTTTGATATCTGTTCTATCATTTACGACTTCATTTAAATTTTTTTGAATATGTAACATTTCGAAAATTTCTCTGCGTATTTGATCTTTTTCTATTTCTAAAATTTTTGTGCTACTAAAGTTGAAAGTATGATTCTCATTGTTTCTATGTTTTATTAATGCTGTGGATTGTGTTCTGGTATATTTGTGTGCTTTTAATCTTTCTTCTAAATTTTGAGAAGTTTGTCCTTTATATGATTTATTACAATTATTACAGGGTATACTATAAACAACATGAGATTTTTGCAGAAGAGGTGTTTTACTTTTTAATTTAGAATATATTTGTTTTATTTGATTTTGTGCGGTGTGGGCTAATTTAATATCGTGTGGATTTAAAATTTGTGAAATTTTATTACTTAAATGAGGAAAATATGGAAGAGGAATATATTTTTTGTTAATATTTTCTTTTTTTGATGTTTCTGATGTGTTGTAAAGTTTATGAATTCTATTTTTAGTGATTTTTCGTAGTTTTATTGGGTAATCGTTTTTTATGAGTAATTTATGGACATCTTGTAATGTTTCATGTCTGTGTGTAGGTGAAGTAAGTTTAAGTGCTTTGTCTATATATCCGATTATTAAACTCTTTTTTTGTGACAAATGATGTGTACTGTTGTAGGTCAATGTTCTTTTCTATGCCATTTTGTGATAATTGTTTTTGTGTATGAGAGTAATATCAAGAAAATTTAATGTATTGTTCGTTTCCTTTTCTAGAGTAAATTGTGATTTTCTATTAAAGTCGTTAAATTTTTTGAGAATATCATCAATAAAATCTTCTGATGTTATTATAAGGCAATCGTCAACATGCCTTTTGAAAGTTATAATTCGTTCATTCGAATTATTTAATACATTTTCTTCTGAATATTCTGAAACTAATTGAGCTATAACACTGGAAATAGGACTTCCCATTGCTACACCATCAATTTGTTGGTAGAAGTTATTTTCATATTGAAAATAGTTTGTACCAATTGCAAATTGAATTGCTTCTAAAAAATCGGTTTTAGGAATATTTGTATAATTTTTGAGATTCAACAAGCCTGTTATTGCTAATAATTATCAAGAGATTAGAAATAGTTCACAGGATCACAGGCAACAACAATTCGAATAAATAATTATATATATATATATATATATATATATATATATATATATATATATTTATATATACCTATGTTTGATATTCAATATTAAATTACAAAATTATGATATATTTTGTTTTGGCATTAGTATAGTGTGAATTTTGAGTGATTTATCTACGTAGTAACGATTTTTGATAATAATTAAGATAGTAATTGCTATTCCTTCCACTGTCAAATACATTACATACCAGATAGATAAATAGAAATATTCACCAAGAATTTCTTTTGCAAATTATTTCATGAAATATATCAGGTACTAGTATACTTGGGGGTTAATTTTATTAAATATTTTTACTTCACTTCATTGAATATGAAAATTTTTGTGGGACCAAATGATACATTATTATGGAACTTTAGATGATTTCTCCTTACAATTCATATTGTTATTCATTATTGTCTGGATTACTGATAAAACCAGTATGAACGAAAACAAAAAACCAAACATACAAAATTCAACGGAAACAGGTAAAACACTCAGTATAGTATTAAATTTATATATTTGCTATAGATGTGATAATCTACTCGTAGAAAAAAGTTTAGTTAGCTAGTATTTGTTACCACACTCGTTGAAGATTTTGTACAAGCAAGAACATGTACACGGTCGTGCGCAGCAGGCGCATGATGTACATGTTTCAACAAGCACACTGTCTCAGAAAAGCGACATAATTCAGCTGTGTAATGTTTATAGTTGACGAGTAGCTAACCACGTACTCGTTGATATTAAAACTCATTACCATTTGGCAAACTTCTACAATGAATTGATGAATCGGTATCAGTGTATAATTTAAAACCAAATAAGCAAAATTGCATATCGTATAAAATGCTTCTTAATATCCATATGACTTCTGAGAAATATATTATTTTGAAAAAACCAACTAAACACAAAAAACAATTTTATTTCATTGATATTTTATACTGGCCTAACTTGATTAAATGTAGAGAGAATTCTTTTCAAATCAACCCGCCCCAGCCATTATTCCGCTGAAGTTTCTTGTGCTCACGTCTGTATATTATCACCTTCATCTATTTCAATTAGGTCACGATGGAGAACACGTTTGTTTTAGTCTCCACAATCAAGGGGACATAATAGCTTTCCAATTATTTAGGTTGGCGATTTCTGTTGATTCCGGAAGCTTTAATTGAATGTGTATCTATGCGCTTGAGCGAATTCAGAGGAAGAAAGGAATCTAAAAAGAGTTATCGGTTTCTTACTTGACATAAAATCAGTAATTAAATTAAAAACTGTTTGATATTCTTTCTGTATTGTGTTGGATTAAAAAATAACTCAACCTCATTATTTGAGAAAAATTGTGAGGTGGAATCATAATAGTATATTGTACAACGAGCATTTCCTACGAGTATGACGTTTTGAAAATCATACGAGTAGGAAATGGTCATTCCATGCGAGTTTCACACTATACTTTTTCTACGAATGTTACTGTTGCATAAAATGGGATTACTAATATTTTTCTTTTTAAGATGTCAAAAAATGTCAATCTGACGTTCCACAAAAAAAAAAACTATAGAGAGTTTGTCTGAAATATTTATATGCTTTTATTAGTTTTCATCACTTTAAAAAATCAACACAATTAGATATAAGGAAGTTGAAATTGGAAAACGTACAGATTTCTTATTTGTTATTAATATATATATACGCGACATTTGCTTCCTCTAAAATACTAGGTGGTGTTGAACTAAATTCGCTATCGGTACTTTCCATAATAAATAATCTTTTGAAATACTTAAAACACTTTAAGCTCAATAATATTTGAAATAATGATAGTTGTCATTTACTTTCTATGGCTGTGGACGCGGCGCTGGTTCACGCCACCTTTGTTAAAATACCCGTGCACAATGTGAACTTTGTAGTTCTCTCACCATGGTGATAGAAGCACAATGAAAATGGGTTTAAAACAATGCACTATGTTCCGCAATTACTTTTGAACATAGAATGATGGTTTTTATTGACATTCGTAGAAAAAACACTTTTTGCACGATCATTTCAGTTCTTTTTCCAGTCTCAGTTTCAATTGAACTGTCAGTTAGTTCATCCTGTGTGTAGAAAGCGAAACCTGATAGGAGAAATGAAACGGATATGAAGAACTGAATCGAATAGACTCATTTGTTTAATTTCAGTTCTCATATTTGTTAGTTAAAATCTCGTGGACGTTTATTTGAGGTGACCAAATTATAATGAAATATTCATTCATTATAAATATGAGTTTTCACAAGTATCCACGACATCAATTAATAATAACAAGTTATTTCAAAATGGACTATAATTGAAAACTTAAAGGATCGCATAAAAAGAATTTAACAAAAATGAACGATTTGAAAATTCGACTGAAACAGGGACGAAAATTAGAACGGAAATGATCATGCAAAAAGCCTTTAACAGAAGCGGTATCAAGTTTTATACAGAAACTGTCTCATTTTCAATCTAAATATCTTCAAACTTTTAAATTCGATTGATTTTGACTATCAGTAGTACAATGCAGAAATGAGAACTATTACCAGTTTCAAGTTTAGTATCTAGGTAAAAATAAAATGCATGGAAGTACAAGCAAGAAATCAAATAACTTGAAGGTATTGTACAACTGATTCAGGTTAAAGTCGATGAAAAATATTTTGTAACCAAATAGGATAAATGAGCAACGATTAATATAAACATATTACCAATTGAACAGCTTCTAAGAAAAAGTAATTGCAATACTGAAATAAACTCAGTGAAAAAACAGAAACGTCTTTATGAAATTTGCTGTATGTACCTAAAATTCCAGATTTTACACTTCCATAAAATATGAAGCAATTAACAAACACCAACAAAAAATTCCACA
>JARQZK010000789.1:382500-395000 GCA_030704885.1 Cynegetis impunctata | reverse complement strand
AAGATGTGATTCTCTTGCTAGAACAGTTGTTGAAAGGTAGTTCATCTGGTGGTCACAATCATTGACATGTTTAGCTAAAGCACATCTCTCAGGGTGTAATCTACTATCACTCTTATGAGAAGTGATTCTGTCTTTTAATAGTCTTTTTGTTTGGCCAATATAATTCTTTTCACAATCTTTACACAGGTTATTATAAACATATTCTGTGAGTGATAAAATAGGAATTTTGTCTTTTATTTTCGAATATATTTGTCTCTCATTGAAATAACTGTTCTATTTGCAATTTTGATGTTTTCAAAAGATTGAAAAATTCTGGTCAGTTTAGGTGTTATTTCTTTTATATAAGGTAACGAGGCATAAAAAACTTGACTCATATCTGTAACAAGTTCATTATGAGAATTGTTATTTTGTCCTATAATTTCATTTTCTGATAAGGATGTGCTAAATAAAATTTTCTTGACTAAAGATGGTGGGTAGGAATTTTGTATGAAAAGTTCTTGAAGTTTATTCAAATTTTTGTTATGAAAAGATATATCAGAAATTTTGAGTACTCTGTTCTTCATTTGTTTTAACAAATTCACTTTCATCGAAAATTTGTGATAAGAAAAGAAATTCAAATACCTTCCTGAACTGCATGCTTTTCTATACCAATCAATCAATATTATGTTATCAACCGATCGTATAACTTTTGTATCAAGAAAAGGTACTGAAAGATCTGAGTCTTCTGTTTCGATTGTGAATTGAATGAATAATTATAAATATATAATTTTTTAACAAATAGCATCATTTTCAATGTTTCTTATATCGTATTATCAACATCTATGTAATCATTCTCACGACAGATTCTCCCTGATGATGGAATAAAAGATTCCGAAAGCTTGGAAAAACTTCAAAGAGTTTCCTTTTACATTGCTGCAGTCCCTACAAATAGATATCCTCTAAACTAGTCAGCGACTATCCTCCTCTTATATATATATATATATATATATATATATATATATATATATATATATATATATATATATATATATATATATATATATATATATATATATATATATATATATATATATATATATATATATATATAATTCAAAATACTAATATAATAATAATAAATACGTTTATGCAGTAATGATTTACAGTAAATATATAAGGAATAAGGAATAAGGAGAAATAATCACTGAAACTGTTGACACAGCTTGTGCGTCATAAACAAATGATTTCAACAAAACAAAAACATGAACATAATATCATTGAACATCATAAAAGTTCAAAAAAACAGCACAATAGTATAAATATATCACTGAAATATGAGAAGGTACGTGAAGTCTAAAATATGCAGTGCAGAATTGCAAAATATATAAGAAAACACACAAAACCAGAGTACGGCCGAAAATGAGTTAAAACATTGAAGATTTTTTCAAATTTTTATTTATTGAGTTTGTACTTCTTCTATCATTCTGTGCATTCTTGTTCTGTCCTTCTCTTGCACAAATTTTGAGAGTTGGGTTTTAAAGCTCTTCAAAGAAGTATTTTGCCTAGTAAAGCCTTTCTGTAAAGACGTTCGGAACCGTCGAAAAACTGTAGGTCCCTTCTATTCGTGTATCGCTGTATCACGCACAGTACGAGTAGTTGTAGAGAGGTCGCCACACCCTAAACCGGGTTCGGTACAACAAGAAGAAGTAGAAGAATATATATATATATATATATATATATATATATATATATATATATATATATATATATATATATATATATATATATATATATAATCTCTTGGTAATTATTAGCAATAACAGGCTGGTTGAATCTTAAAAAACTCGATTTTATTAAAGAGTTGACGTTTCACTTCGATATTCGTAATTGAAATTTCTTTGACATTTATTGATGTGAAAAAATTGAAAAAAATTGAAAAAATAAGGCTGCTTTGTCTTGCTAGTTATTTATTATATGCTATTCAGTCTAATATTAACATTCAAAAATGTTATCATTAGATGGTAAGGGAAACCAAAGAAACCTTTACCTACGTAATGTTTGAAAATAAAAATAATAGGGTATTATTTATCTAACAACAAAGAAATGAGTCATGGGAAAACATTAAAGATGTGGAGTAAAATTATCAGTATAGTACGTTTATATGGAAGCAGCCGTTGACACGTGTTTCGGACTCTTTGGTCCTCATCAGAACGGCGTAGCAAAGCATTGGATTGAAAATTTGAAGATGAAAATAGTACAACAAACAAAATCCTCTGATACGGAAGACAATCACCCTCATTGTGGTTTATTGTTTGAACTCTCCGGTATGGGAGATTTGGTCAAACTTTGCCACGGAGGCGATTAATGCTATCCGCGAGAACTAAGAACGAGTAAATAAACAATAACAAAGAAATTAGTCGCGGGAAAATATTAAATAGGTAGAGCAAAATTATCGGTATAGTTCGTTTATATGGAAGTAGCCGTTTTTAATGAAATTTTTTATTTATTTAGAATTTCAAATCTTTTAAAAAAAGTTACTTACAGTTTATAAAAACCTTGAAACTCTCAGCTTAAGTTTGGGGTCATTGCCATATTTTCAGCTTGCAATATTTAATTATTTATTCGAATTGTTGTTGCCTGTGATCTATTTTTAATCTCTTGGTAATTATTAGCAATAACAGGCTGGTTGAATCTTAAAAAACTCGATTTTATTAAAGAGTTGACGTTTCACTTCGATATTCGTAATTGAAATTTCTTTGACATTTATTGATGTGAAAAAATTGAAAAAAATTGAAAAAATAAGGCTGCTTTGTCTTGCTAGTTATTTATTATATGCTATTCAGTCTAATATTAACATTCAAAAATGTTATCATTAGATGGTAAGGGAAACCAAAGAAACCTTTACCTACGTAATGTTTGAAAATAAAAATAATAGGGTATTATTTATCTAACAACAAAGAAATGAGTCATGGGAAAACATTAAAGATGTGGAGTAAAATTATCGGTATAGTACGTTTATATGGAAGCAGCCGTTGACACGTGTTTCGGACTCTTTGGTCCTCATCAGAACGGCGTAGCAAAGCATTGGATTGAAAATTTGAAGATGAAAATAGTACAACAAACAAAATCCTCTGATACGGAAGACAATCACCCTCATTGTGGTTTATTGTTTGAACTCTCCGGTATGGGAGATTTGGTCAAACTTTGCCACGGAGGCGATTAATGCTATCCGCGAGAACTAAGAACGAGTAAATAAACAATAACAAAGAAATTAGTCGCGGGAAAATATTAAATAGGTAGAGCAAAATTATCGGTATAGTTCGTTTATATGGAAGTAGCCGTTTTTAATGAAATTTTTTATTTATTTAGAATTTCAAATCTTTTAAAAAAAGTTACTTACAGTTTATAAAAACCTTGAAACTCTCAGCTTAAGTTTGGGGTCATTGCCATATTTTCAGCTTGCAATATTTAATTATTTATTCGAATTGTTGTTGCCTGTGATCTATTTTTAATCTCTTGGTAATTATTAGCAATAACAGGCTGGTTGAATCTTAAAAAACTCGATTTTATTAAAGAGTTGACGTTTCACTTCGATATTCGTAATTGAAATTTCTTTGACATTTATTGATGTGAAAAAATTGAAAAAAATTGAAAAAATAAGGCTGCTTTGTCTTGCTAGTTATTTATTATATGCTATTCAGTCTAATATTAACATTCAAAAATGTTATCATTAGATGGTAAGGGAAACCAAAGAAACCTTTACCTACGTAATGTTTGAAAATAAAAATAATAGGGTATTATTTATCTAACAACAAAGAAATGAGTCATGGGAAAACATTAAAGATGTGGAGTAAAATTATCGGTATAGTACGTTCATATGGAAGCAGCCGTTGACACGTGTTTCGGACTCTTTGGTCCTCATCAGAACAGCGTAGCAAAGCATTGGATTGAAAATTTGAAGATGAAAATAGTACAACAAACAAAATCCTCTGATACGGAAGATTTTGTTTGTTGTACTATTTTCATCTTCAAATTTTCAATCCAATGCTTTGCTACGCCGTTCTGATGAGGACCAAAGAGTCCGAAACACGTGTCAACGGCTGCTTCCATATAAACGTACTATACCGATAATTTTACTCCACATCTTTAATGTTTTCCCATGACTCATTTCTTTGTTGTTAGATAAATAATACCCTATTATTTTTATTTTCAAACATTACGTAGGTAAAGGTTTCTTTGGTTTCCCTTACCATCTAATGATAACATTTTTGAATGTTAATATTAGACTGAATAGCATATAATAAATAACTAGCAAGACAAAGCAGCCTTATTTTTTCAATTTTTTTCAATTTTTTCACATCAATAAATGTCAAAGAAATTTCAATTACGAATATCGAAGTGAAACGTCAACTCTTTAATAAAATCGAGTTTTTTAAGATTCAACCAGCCTGTTATTGCTAATAATTACCAAGAGATTAAAAATAGATCACAGGCAACAACAATTCGAATAAATAATTAAATATTGCAAGCTGAAAATATGGCAATGACCCCAAACTTAAGCTGAGAGTTTCAAGGTTTTTATAAACTGTAAGTAACTTTTTTTAAAAGATTTGAAATTCTAAATAAATAAAAAATTTCATTAAAAACGGCTACTTCCATATAAAACGAACTATACCGATTATTTTGCTCTACTTTTTTAATTTTTTCCCGCCACTAATTTCTTTGTTATTGTTTATTTACTCGTTCTTAGTTCTCGCGGATAGCATTAATCGCCTCCGTGGCAAAGTTTGACCAAATCTCCCATACCGGAGAGTTCAAACAATAAACCACAATGAGGGTGATTGTCTTCCGTATCAGAGGATTTTGTTTGTTGTACTATTTTCATCTTCAAATTTTCAATCCAATGCTTTGCTACGCCGTTCTGATGAGGACCAAAGAGTCCGAAACACGTGTCAACGGCTGCTTCCATATAAACGTACTATACGGATAATTTTACTCCACATCTTTAATGTTTTCCCATGACTCATTTCTTTGTTGTTAGATAAATAATACCCTATTATTTTTATTTTCAAACATTACGTAGGTAAAGGTTTCTTTGGTTTTCCTTACCATCTAATGATAACATTTTTGAATGTTAATATTAGACTGAATAGCATATAATAAATAACTAGCAAGACAAAGCAGCCTTATTTTTTCAATTTTTTTCAATTTTTTCACATCAATAAATGTCAAAGAAATTCCAATTACGAGTATCGAAGTGAAACGTCAACTCTTTAATAAAATCGAGTTTTTTAAGATTCAACCAGCCTGTTATTGCTAATAATTACAAAGAGATTAAAAATAGATCACAGGCAACAACAATTCGAATATATATATATATATATATATATATATATATATATATATATATATATATATATATATATATAGAAAGCAGAATTCTTCGTGTTATCGAAACACGTTCGTGGCAATAAAATCAAGTACTAGGACATTTATTTGAAACTAATCAAACAAACCTCCTAGCGGAGCTGGTTATACGAGTTCACGAAACATCGAAATGCCTCCATACATCTTAGACGGTGTATGTTAGAAACATTTAGTTGTTTATCACAATCAATGGAAATGATAGACAGTCTGTTTCGCCCTTATTTGGGGCTCATCAGTATCATCCATCCATCGAAAGTGATAACCAACCAAATATTTCTAACGACGTTATATTTTTTTATTGATGTGGCAACTTTACTCTTGCTTAGCGAATATAGTAACCACCTTCGGGTGTCAGGACGTACGAGTTCACGTTGCCGAAATGTTTTCTTCTATCTGTAAGATGTGTTCATTTGTTTCCAACTGGTGGCGCTGTGTCATATTTATATTCCATATAGTCACTGGAAGGAAAATGCCAAATGAGATTTTGGCGAAACGTCGTGAAACAAACGGTGCTTCTCAGCGCCAACAAAACTTTCGAAAACATCGGATCGAAACCCGGAATCTTTCTCAGATTCATATATATATATATATATATATATATATATATATATATATATATATATATATATATTTATATATACATAATGATTTCCATCTTCACTAAATAATTTGATACAAATTATTATATGTGATTTTAATGAAATACCGAAATTAAAAAGATAGTATTTTCTTACATAAAAGTTATGTTAATCAATCAATATTTTATTGAGCAATAAAAGAAAAATATCTTGAATTAATTTCAATTTCCATACCGACAAATAAAATAATTGCGGAAGCACTTGAACTGAAATCGTTAGAGGATTTCAGAAACACCTCTTGGAATATCCATACTATATTTGAGATGCGAATATTAATTTTATTCCTATCCATTCAACGTCCCATGATATCCAAGGTTGGCGTATAAACAGAGGCAAACCGAGCAAAACGAAAGTGATTTTCTCACAAATTAAGCCAATTCGTTCGACTCAAAGCGGCGAAAACTTTTCCAAGATTCAGTTCGTATTAGAAACTTCACAGGAAAGAAAAGCGCAAGTTATTGTTATTTCTCTCGAACGAGTTTTCTGTGTACAAATGATGTAGAACAGTATGAAATTGGAATAAATCCACGAGTTACCAAACACTCTGAAGGCTGCGTTCCATCGGAATTCCCCAATGCTATTTATTTCTGTAACCCACAGCGATTCAATGTAATGATTATACACTGGCATGGACCTCTGAGATCAATTTCGTGGCTAACTACGCCGTATAAAGTTATTTATCTTAATTATCAGTAACCCGATGCTACTACTTCATTGTGGCTTTCTACGCTTGGCAAAACGCTAATAAAAGGAGATCCGTGTCCCATTTAACGGTTATAAATTTCTTCATCAAGACTAAGTTTCTTAGCTTTTGACCTCCGTCTTTGTGGCAACAAAAACTGTATTTCGTTTGGGATATTTTGGGGACCTGGCAGTGGCGTAACTACGCGAGAAAAAATTTTGTTCGGTGACGGAAGCGGCCCCCGATATTTTATAGAAAACGACATTTTTGAGCGTAGAACATGAGTTTATTTACAGCCGACAGTCACATTAGAGGTTTAATAACATTTAAAAAGATTTTATTCGACTTTTTGAATTCGCAAATGCTGTTATCAAGTTTTGTACATCCGTTTTTTTCTCTATTTTATTCTCGATTGAAATTAGAGCCAGAGAGATCAATCGTTTTTGTCTCATCGTGTTGCGAAGATAATTCTCATTAACTTTAATTTCGCAAATGATCTCTCTGCTTTTGCAACGGTAACTGGGATGGTGAGAAACAGACAACAAGCTGTAATAATTTCAGAAAAACTATTGCTCGAGGAGTTGTTTTTTGAGAGAATGAAATCAAGAATTCGCGCTGCAGAATTCATTGTTTTCAAATAAGTATTAAAGCACTCCTTAAAAGACAGTCGTTGGCCTCAAATTGTGTCTAACACATCATCACATATATTTCAGGCAAAAAAGTTGGTACTACTCAATGGCGGCTTTTTCGAAAATCGCATACTTGTGGTCAGCTTATAAGAAGACCACTGATACAATAGTACAATAATTTCATTTACATCAGATCTTATTTCATTTCCTATAATCATTCGTAATCTTGTCCTTTTAGGGCATCGAAGGGGCCTCCAAAGATCTGAATTGCGAAAAATGTGATATTTCATGAATTGATCGTAATCCAGGGCCTCTTTCGGGCCCACAAAGGTGGTGGTCACAAAAATT
This sequence comes from Cynegetis impunctata, assembly GCA_030704885.1. Taxonomy (NCBI): domain Eukaryota; kingdom Metazoa; phylum Arthropoda; class Insecta; order Coleoptera; family Coccinellidae; genus Cynegetis; species Cynegetis impunctata. Next base: position 387,297 of record JARQZK010000789.1, on the reverse strand, counting down.
TGTGCAGCCTTCTAAAATTTCCCAGGTCCCAGCCTTAAAGGTCCCCGAGCTTTGGGGTCCTCAAAGCTCGGGGGCCTGTGTTCCTGGAACACATGGAACACCGGTAGTTACGCTACTGGGACCTAGAAACTGCAACATGAATGAACAACTGTATTATTCGTAGTTTGTTCAAATTCATATAGTCTTCTAACAGCTGATAAATTCCTTATTGTTCTTCTAGAGGAAATCTTTCATTGAAAATAAGTATGAAAAAGATAGTTATTGACCTAACTCTGAATTTGAATAAGAGTATGACCGGAATTTAAATAATATTCGTTAGAAATATAGACCACTGTAGGACAAAATTCATAGGGATATATGTGTAGTCAGATTGCACAGAGAATTCTTTTGTTTCTGATGCTAGAATTTGGTAACATTTCCTGCAATTATATAATCTACATAAACCGCAATATAGCTGCTACTCATATTAGTTATAATCATAATAATAATAATATTCATTTATCTATTCAGATGAACGTATAGAAGAAGTCATTGCGATACATCTGTAACTAATGAATGTCTGAAGGAAAATATTCGCTAAGATTATAAAAATAATTCATTTTTTATCTCATCCTTGAATTTTATTTAGTTCAGGTACTTAAATACTTTAATTTTAACTTGTAAATTATTTGTTGCCATAAATACATTATGCCCTAGGGCGTTATGAGCGAGCATTATGGATCATAACGCTCGCTCATTGTACGAGGAGAAATGAAGCAACTTCCATTAATCAAATACTTCACAATTCTTGTCATATACGACTCTGGATTTCTCCGGAATGAATTATTCGCAGCTTTGGCTGCATTTTCTATGATATTCTTGGGTCAATTCATTTTTCATTTCCATCATTTCTATAAGACTACACAAAGAAAGCAGCAATGACATTCACTAAATATGATGAGAAAAATATTCACAAACATGAGAAAAATACTCACAAACATCAAAATATCAACAAATGACATGCCTACTATGAAAAGGAAAATGGAAAGTATAGGAGCAATGAACCGATTTTAAAATCGATTTTTGATTGTTATAAAATAGTTTTTTCGTGAAAAAAAATCTTGTATGCACCGCGTTCGTTACTAGATCCTAACGCCCATCGGGCAACATTCATCCCTCGGTCCAAAGGACCTCTGGCCGAATGTTACCCTCCGGGCGTTAGGATCTATATAACGCACTTGGTACATAAATAACTATTACAAGTGGTTATAGAGTTGAATCCCTAGATAATGTAGTTGTCGCATGAGCCGGATTTCATATGATGTCATTTTCCCGGGGCTTATAATGATGGAAACTGTGAATCTTCTAAAGTTCTCATAATTTGTCAAGAATCTGTAACAACTATTGAGTGTTTTTTTCATATGTGCAAACTTTTCCGAGTCGCGGCGCCCTTTTCTAATTGGAATGATTCCACGGCGCCCTACCTTGATATGAAATATGTATGTAGATAAAACCATTGCCTTGTTTTATAGAGATAACTCCCAGAATATATTCCTGCAAAACCATGCCATTGAAATACTCTATTCTGTCAGGTTTTTAGACCTCTTTATCGACAATAATCTCAAATTGTCACAGCATTTGCATGCCTTAGCTAAAAAATTATCATCGGCCTGTTTCGCCATTAAATCCATCTCAAGTAAATTAGATACGGCATCTACAATAATTGTCTATTTTGCATTGTTCGAATCTCATCTTCGTTATGGTCTTCCATGTTCATGTAATTCTTCACAACTTGACACCATTCCCAAATTGCAGAAGCGAGCAATTCGTAACATTTTTATACTGAAAAATAGGGCTCATTGCAATCCTTATTTCAAGAAAAATAGAATTTTAACGTCTCCTTCTATTTTTATGGCATACCCTTGGTGTCACAGCACGGGTATTCCACCAGATCTTCGGGAGATCATGTTCACCTCCCCACTCCTTCCTCTGAATTAACAAAAAAGTCCACCATGTACAATGCTAAGAAAAATTTACAATCACCTTCCAGAGGAATTAAAATCTATAACTTCGTTGGCCAATTTTCGGTAACGAACAAAATCTTATTTTCTTGATAGACCTTATTACTCTATAGAGGACTACTATTGTAAGCGTTGATTGATCGATATGACCAAATTGAATAACACAGCCATCAGCTTCGATTGAGGAGGATTTCACATTTTCGGTTCTATTGTAAAATTTGTATATATTTTGTATAGAAATGTGGTGTGATGTATTTTTATTTCCAGATAATACATTGTTTGTTGTATATTTTTTGATTGATGTGTGTTTATTTTTATGTTCTACATTGTTAAGTTCTTATATTTATTCATTTGTTAATAAAGTGTTTAATTTTAAGACATTAATAGTTATTTAATAAACTAGTTTATTAATGACAGCGATTAATGGTTGAGATATTTTAACGCGTGAGCGGAGCGAGCGCGTTAATAGTTCGAGACCATTAATCGCTACATTAATGAACGAGTTTATTACAAGATTTTTTCCGTCGACCTCATCATGAATTGAGTATAAATTCTTGATTGAAATAAATTTTTATTTTGCATGACAGATACACTTGACACAATATAAATTTCTATGTTCATTTCGATATATTTATATTTATGCTCCCGATGGAACAATTTGAGAATTTCATAGATGGAATATTAGACATGTCTATGTGACATTCTGAATAGTTAACATTACCTACAATATCCGATAAGGAATATGTGGAACTGGTGGAAGCTGAAGTGTTATTTACTTTCGAACGATTATTGCATAAAATTTTTTCCGCAGTTTCTACTTTATTTTGTATAGAGTTAAATTTTTCGATTTGAATTATGAATTCCTTTTCTGTGTGGAATAACAGTACAGACACAGAATAATTCAACTATTCCGTGCTGAATACTTCTGTGTTTGGTTGCCCATGACAATCATACATTAAAATAGGGGAAATTGCACATTAAAATGGGTCATTAATGATCAATTTCGTGTAAGTTAAAGTAAGCTTTTATTTAGAGGTCGACGGAAAAGTATATTTTGATTTGATTTGATTTGAATGACTAATATTAAGAAATAAATTGAAGAAACTAGAACTTTCTTTCTTTCATATTTTTATCGAAACAAATTATGAATGAGCCTTCAAATCGTTACATATTTACTCAAAACGGCTTACTCATTTGGCTGTTCACTTTGATTTTCACTTTGTCCTTGCTGTTCATTACAGCGATCGCCAAAAACTTACCTTCGCACAGATACATCGTTGAAAATTTAATGCTGTGCTTTATCACGTAGGAAGGAGTATACTTCTTTCACTTAAATCCATGATTCTGTCGATCCCATGCAGCGAAATTCGGTTTATAAACTTAGTTATCATTGCAAGATAACTCGATGAGAGTTTCTTCTACAGTAGGAGTAAATTCCACTAGCACTGCACTAATATTGAACGGATCTCGAGTCCGTGCAAATCTATAGAAATTATTCATCGAACGCGTTAATCAGTTTGGATTCAAACAGGGTTTTCATATCTTGAGGAAGATTAGTTGCATGTGACTTCCAATATTGAAAAAGAATATTTGATTTCATCTTCCTTTCCTTTTTTACTCCATAACGTGAGCCTTTTCATGAAAGCTGACATTTTGTCCCTTGATTTTCAAAGGTTCGTGTTCTCACTTGCAGAGAGAGAGTGGAGGAATTCAGATTTTGCTTATATGCTTTCTGAAATATTCCAGATCTATCGCGAAGGGCATCTCGACGTGTAAGCCCAATCATACCTTACTATACAGAAGGCGAGTTGATTTTACACAGGATCAAGTGAAAATAAACCACCAGAATTCAGATAATTTTAGCTTCTCACTTTTAGAACCTCTGTGCTACTTAACTATACATGATATGTTCCGAATATGGCATAATAACATACAGCCTAGTTATCTGTAAGTTGTTTATGTTGTTTTTTCTCAAATTTCTATGTATAAAATTTTGATGGTTTTAGATTCCTGATGCAGAATAGGACATTTATCCGAAATATAGACATGGTTGAGCTGAGTTTTAACGACGCTTTTTCTAAGCCGCTTCGATGTGTTTCACTTGTCACAATACTCCTCCTAAACCGCTGGACCTATCTCACTAACTGAATAAAAATTATATACGGGGTATCGTATAAATTGGACCACATTCAACTTTTAATTTTCAAATACGGACCTGTATTTTTTATTGCATTTTTTTGAATGCTAAGAGTCATGTTTCATATTATCATAATATTTCTATCTGAATTACAGAGTGTTTTGGAAAAATTGAACTGTTACCTGAGAAATTTCAACATTTTTTCAAAATTCCAGTTGTAATTTGAAAAAAATATCATAGAATGAGGTATAAAATGCCTATTATCAGTTCAATATTTCCAAAACACTTTATTATTCAGATGCCAATACGAAACAGGACTCTTGGAATTTGAAAAAAATGCAATAAAAAATACAGGTCCGTATTTGAAAATGAAAAGTTGAGGGTAGCCTAATGTATACGATAACCTCTATATAAATTTTATTCACATATTTGGAAAGGCTACAGAAAGTTGCTATGGAAAAGTAGCAAAATTTCAAAAAAAACTTTAGTAAAATAAAAACATATAGGCAAAAGAAGAATTTCGAAATTTTGGATTTTTCCTGTATAACTCCAGAAGAAAAGAAGCAAGGTCAGATTTTTTAAATTTATATAATTAACTTCTGAAATACGCTACTTTGCCCCCATTTAACCAACCCTCTATCTCTTACCGTTATCGAAATC